>WBMW01001732.1:272036-303803 GCA_013396635.1 Penelope pileata
GAGGGAGGAGCGGGAGCCGGCAGGGAGCCCTCTCCCCGCGCTGCCCCATGCCGCCGGGTGCCTCTCCCGACGCGAGGCGGATGGCGGCCGCCGCACACGCTCGCCTCAGCCTCCTTCCTTCGCCCGGGGACCGGCGGCCGATCGCCTCCCGCTGCCCTGCGAGCGCGCGGAGCCGCCCGCNGCGCTGCCCCGGCCCCCAACACACGTGGCCCAGGGAAGCCCGGGGGGAGACGGCCCGTGGGGCTGCCCCCGCCATGGCGGCGCTCCCGCGCGGCCCCGTTCCCTGCTCCGCACACACAAACGCTCCACAAGCGTGGCCTTCCCCGGGCAGGGGTGCAGCGCGGGGCCGCGGTGCTGCCTGCCTCCCACCGGGGCGGTGAGGGGCCCTGCACCGCGGGCAGGCCGCTGCTCACCGCCCTGCTCTGGTCACGAGTATTTGTGTGCTGGGGGACTTAATTCCCTGCTTTTTTGTGAAAAGTAAACACGGTGTTTGCTCCTGCTCTGGTAACCTGGGCAGCTATCTGCTGCTTCTGCCCCTTTTGCCGTATTAATCATTGGTGCTGTCCTCGTGTCTGCTTCACAGGTTCCGTGATCTTTGCCCATCTCATGCACTTCACCGTGTGGGATGCCTGTGCCGGGCCCTGAGCTGCCCTCTGCCCCCTGGAACATGGCCGCTGCAGGCTGTGCTCTGGTGCCGGCAGCCTCGGCCTGCAGCATGCCCTGGTCTGGGTGAGGCTGCTGGCGTCCAGCACAGGGAAGTGCTCGCCGTATTCCTGCCTGGGGGTGATTATCAGACTGGGCGTTAGGCTGGACTTTGTTACAAACTCTGTAGGGCTTTGCTGTAGAGAGGGTGTTGCCTGATAGGAATGAGGCAGAGTGCTCCTAAGATGGCTTAGGAGAACTTTCACCCTCCGGCCACAGTTACCTGAGCTCTGGTCCACATGAGAGCTCTGTGCAGAGCCGCAGCAGCGAGGTGCAGCTGTACATCGAGAAAGATCCCTTACGTCAAATTCAGAAGACAGATTAGAAGATCTCTCCCCCTCACCGGTCTACGTCCGTCGTGCTGTTCGAACTGCTGATCCTTCATCAAACTCTAGTCCTGAAAATACACGCCCATACACCCCCTCCATGCTCCTTAAGCCTGCCAGCAGCAATCCTGGCAGGTACACACAGCTGTGGTTCACTGCATGCCCGCTGTTTGGCAGGAGCCCTGCTCCCCCTTTGCCTGGTGCTTTGTATTTCCTGCGTTGCACTGCTGGGTTAGGAGTGCCAGCCCGGGGCCCGCGTCACACAGCTGAGTGGTTACAGCAGTGGGGTTTTGCGAGAGGTGGCCTTGGCAGTTTTCACAGTGTCACTGGAAAGCCTTCCTTTCTGACCTCCCATTTGGAAGCCCCAGTTGTATTTACTGCCGGATGCAAATAAATTTACTTGCTTTACAGTATTACTTGCAAAGTTGAAAAGAAAAGGTAAAGCCCTGCTATCCTGAGCTGCGGCGTGGTGTTCCCAGCAAGTGTCAGCTCACTTTTTAAATTTGCATTTAGTAGGAACTGTTTTCCTTCCCATACAGTCGGACTTCCAGACAGAAGGGGCCACCATAACCCCTTAATCTGACCTGTATACACAAGCCATAGAATTCTTCCCAGCAGCCAGATCAAAGCAGGTTTGTTTGAAAGGCAACACATCTTGTCTTAAAGACTCCAAGCAATGGCGACTGCCTCGCTCCACCTACTAATTTATTTCAGTGTTTAATTATCCTTGCTGCTAGAAAATTGCTTCTTTCAAGGCTGCATTTGTCTAACTTGGACTTTGAGACATCAGAACTGGTTGTGCCTTTGTCTACAGAACTGTGCTTGCAGCCCATTTTCATGGGTAAGTAACTATGCACCATGCTCCTATCACCTCTCCCTGCTAACCTGAATAGATTGTTTTCTTTGAAGCCTCCCGTGGTAAGGTTCAGTTTCCAGCCCCTGCAGCATTTTGTGGATTCTCCCATATTTTTAAGTGCTTGTTGACACGCAGGCACCCACCTTGGATGCAATATCACTGTGGTCTGTGCACATGTGCTGCACACAGAAGAAAAATAATTTTTCTATCATTACTAGGTTTTCCCCTTCCCACTTATCCGAAAGTGAAATTAGACCATTAACTGCCTACACTACACAAAAAGCATGTGGAGTCCATTGCCCATGCTGAATCCCCAGGACTCTTCCCACATCTCTGCTTTCCAAGACAACATCTTTATCCATTCATTTGTCACTGATATTCTTCCTTTCTCTACACTACACGACCTTGCAGCGTGGAGCGTTAAAGAATATTTTGAAAAGTTATGACAATTTAAGCAGACGTTTGAGGTCCCTCATTCAATTTGAGAACTGTTCCTCTGAGGCTGATAAATCGCTGGTGTGGAGGCCAGAAAGAACAAGGCTGAGGCTGACCGCAGCGTTAGTCTACCTTCTCCCTCAAAGCCTGCTTTCTTCCTTTTTTTGTGTGTCCTACTTTCAAATGGATTGTTACATGTATGTGATTATGTCATTTTTTCCCCTTGCCAATTCCATTTTGTATAGTTCAGCTATGGGAGCCAGACTGAGTCAAATGCTTTCTCCGAGTATAAAGTCAAGACAAATATCTTACTCTGTTTTTGTGCTTTCCCCATGTTTATTTATGACATGCAGAGTAAATATGTGGTCAGTCATTTGTTTCTCAGGAAGGCATCCAGTTTGACTTTCAGCATTTAGCATTGCTGTCGTTGCGTAGATACCACATATATTTCACTTATTGATGACACTGCAGGAATGTTTGCCTACATTTCTTCATACCTAGATTGCTGCATAATGCATTGGCTGAAGGCGTCTCTCATTTTGGGGTAACAAGATTAGCCAGCAGACTCTCGGGGAAGGATAGCAATTGGAGGGCTATATTAAACGATCTAACACACGTATGTGCATAAACATGAATCCACACTGATCCTCAAGAAAGCCACATGCGAACCCTCCATGCTTGCACCACTCCTCCAACACATATACCTGCCAGGCTTTGCGAAGCTTCCTTCTTGACAGGTGTGGATAAGCACTCCTCACCTTGCTCCTGAGCAGCAAAGGACAAAGGTGAAAGAAGCGCCCACAGGGAGCGTGGGGTGCAGCATTCTGAAGCCCCATGCATCTTTGACAAAAGAAAAGCCCACCCAGACAAGGTCCAGCACCCTACTCAGGGAAGCACTGCTCCCGTGCAGCGCAGATCGCTGGCTGTGAACCCTAAGCAGTGGAGGAATCTTTTGGTCCCATTGCCTGAGGGCTGTTGTATGGCAGCCGTAAGCTCTCCACAACAAAGGGAGGGTTAGGCAGGCAGATAGGGCCATGCTCAACTGCTCTGTCAGCAATAGACGCACACTGAGGGCAGGAAGGAGAGCGTCAGCCGCCTCCAAGCTGCTCGCATGAGAGCCCCGGGCAAAGGGAACCACAGTGTAAAGATTGTGCTGGAGACACCTACACATAGACGTGCCGTCCTGTGTTGTGGCTACTCATTAAAGATCCTTTCCTCATTAGCTAGGGACATTATACCCACGTGCTGGCCAAACTCCTGTGTCTGTTGATTTCATTCTGCCTCGAGGATTGCCTTGGTTGTTGGAGCGGGTGCAATACTTGTCCTCGACTCTTGTTAAATCTCGCCTTGCTCTACAAACCAGCCAGCATGTTCCAGCCAAGAGGCTGTGGCTGGCGTGAGCCCAGCGGCCTCCGAGCTGCATGGACAGGTTGGTGAAATACTTCTGAGTATGCCTGGATGGAAAATATATGCCCCCTGTCATTCCTCTCTCGGTCGCTGAGCAGAAATATGGGCAATAGTGGAGAGCTCACAAAGAACTGTGAAAAACTCAGCTTACCCATTATGTATTATGCATTAAAACCTGTGTCTATTGAGCTGTCCAAGATAAAGTCCTACTGGCATTTGATCAAAAGAGCAGGAAATTACCTTGATTTGTCCAGACTAGAGCTGACTGCCTCGTGCAAAAAGTATTTGTGAATAAATTATTTGCAGATTGATGGAAAAAAAAAATAAGTAATTTATTTGATGAATATTATTCAGCTGGCTATTAAAGTAACCAAGTCATGAGGAAAAAAATATTGGTGAATGATTTATTTGAAAATCTAGTTGAAATCTGACGGGAGAAAACGATCAGACAAACTATTTGCCAGTATTACTCAAATGCCAGCAGACCTGGATAGTATTCATGCATTAGTGAAGTGCACCCAGGTGCTTCAAGCCATCGCCCTAAGAAAGGCACTGAAATATGAATTCAAATCTTCAAACCTACACTCGTCTTAACAGAGATTCTCCTCAACCACGGCCCAAAAGATGCCTATTAGTGAGCACAGGATAGATTTTACATTTGCAGCTATTTATCCTTATTTATTACAGAGACATTCTAGAAACTCTCTTGCCTGATAAAATAGCAATGAAAATTGAGTACCTTTTACTTCTGTCCTGCCTTCACTTCGGTGGATCTCTAAGCACTTTACAGATTTCAATGGGTTTAATGTTACAGCTGTTCTGCTAGGCAGGAAGGCATAATGAAACCTAGAGAAAGTAGGAAGCACACACACTGCTTGCTACAGGTTCCTTTACATCATAAACTCTCACACTTCACGAGCGTTTTCAGACTAGACTCCTTTCAGCAGAGCACATCATTTAAAGGCTGGCTATGTTTTTCAAATCTGGCTGCCTGAAGTTTGGTTCTTAACTCTGTACTTAAGCACCCCTAAACAGCTGCTTCATATTACATGCTGAGCTCTCGTTGAACTGGTTGGAATTTTAAAGCACTAAACACACAAGGAGGGAAAAAAAAAAAAAAACACATGTATCATGATATTTCAATGCATATATAGAGATTTAGCAGCATGACCTTAGATGCCTGCCTACCGAGATGTTTACAATGGTCTCCAGGTCACAGCCACGAGAACTAAGAAGCAGGCAGGTTGCAGAGACCATTGCTTTAAGCTGCGGCTGTATCCAATGCGAGGAGCTGTATTGCAAAGCACCGTATAAGTGAGCATTAAAGATCTGGCGTTAGGTGTTATGGCAGCTCCTTCCACAGCACGTGCAGTAGGGGTAAAATCAACCCCCTATTCAAACGATTGGACATTCCCTTGTCAAGTTCAGTGCAAACAGCATTTGATCTCTAGTAGCAAATTGAGATCACCAACCAGAGAATTTTTGAACAGAAGCTGCATGCTAAGGCAGTATATGACTAAATTATCCGCTAAAATCTTACTGCCCGAACTCCTGCAGAAGTGAATAATTAAATAAATGATCTAAAAGATGCATATTTTTATGTAATGATGACTGAATATCAAATTAAAGATCTGCTGATCAGCTTGAACACAAACTGTAGAAAGAGAAATAAATATTTGGATGGTTGCTGTAGATCATTGGTGGCAGTTTAAGATCCAGATTTACTCAGCATGATTTTTGTTCTCTTTCCCGCTGGCATGTCTCCTCTCTTGAAATAGGAAAAATCAAAAGGAGTCAATTGTGCTTTCAGGTTTTCTCCATTTCTGTGTTTTGACTGCAAAAATCATAGGGGAGGATATTGCTCTTTTTTAAAGGAACAGTTTTCATTACAAACAGAGAAGGAAAACAATAGAAGCATTTCTGTTGGTATTTGTTTGTTTTTATATGGATTCTCCTAGGCAAAATTGAAGTGGGGAGGGCAGGTAGAGTCTCTGCTTGTAACACAAGCAGATACAATTCTCACCCTGCTCCAGATTCATTCTCTTGATGCAGCCCAGTTACACTCCATTTTGAGAACTTGCTTCGTTTTTTTCCTAAGGTCAGTCTGAGCTTAGCTCTTCTTTGTGTTTCTACCTGTGGGACTACTTTCTTTCCACATCAGAAACAGGCTCAAATCCCTTTCTAACCTTGACTGCAATGAGCAGGACATCCATGCAATGAGGCTGTGTCGGGTTAAAAGAGAAGCAGCAACAGCATGTTTCCCTGGTAGGTCCCAGAGCCTCACATGCTGTTACAGGGTGCGTACCCCGATCTTTACCTCAGACTTTCCTGAGGCACAGAAATTACAGGAAGAAGAAGCCAGGAGAAATGCTGGCTGAAATGCTGCAGATAATGTACAGTGAGCTGTCACCTATTATCCTGAGTTGATTTAAAGTAATCTATAATCCAGGGATGAGAAACGAGCGGCACAGGATGAGGCAAATCCTTCTCATGCAGCAAGACAGTGTTGTCACTGTGCTGAACCACGAAAGAAGAAATATGCTATCTCTTCCAGAGGGGACCTCTAATTTCTTGAGCAGTGTGGCTGAAAGAATCTTCTTGAGTGCACTTACATTAACAGGAGTTAATTAGCAGATTAGGCTGGGGCTGGTGATCACGACCCCTTCTGACAATCTGGGCACACTTTAGTAACAAGAGCCTGGAAGAGGGGAAGAGGCACGATACTAGTTGACACACTTGCTGTGTCCCAAGGATCTCTGTCCAAAGGATGACCCAGCAGCCTGCTCTGGGGCTCCTCCTGCCCTCCCATGGGACAGGAGGAGATGATAAGAACCAAAGAAAGCCGGTGAAGTCCAGTGTGTGGTTTTCAGGTTCATTTTAACTTGCAGTGCTGAACAAAGGGATTGGAGATGCAAAATACATGCAAAATTAAACCAACGTAGAAGTTCAGTGACAACTGGCAAGCTGAAACCTCTGCTTTCAACAGTTCCAGAAACAAACTCAGAGAGCTTGATGCACAAATATTAAAGGAGAGCAAAGCAACCTGTGCACTTATTACATTCCCAGTCCTTTTGGCATCCTAATATTCCAGCATCTCCTGCTTGCTGGCATTTGCTTTCTTCTTCCTCTGTTTTGTTTCCACTTTGGATGACCAGCTAACTAGCTATTGAGCCAGCAGAGGGAAAAAACAGGTCAAAAACTGCAGATGTCTCAGTGTTTGTGCCCAGGGGACATCAGATAACAAGCTGTTACAGTCTGTCTGCAAATCCACTGGTTGGCTTGTTATTCTGGAGTCTCCGCATAAGGCCTCATTGATTCTAGTCTGGCATCATGCTCTTGACTCTGCAGTGCTTTGGGGGTGTCTGCAGCACAAAGGGCTCATCAGCTCAGCCAGCACTCCTTCTTTGAGTCTCAGGGAATGTTTGGGGAGGCACCTCGGGTGCTATATTCTCAGAGAAGATGGCTCTCACCCCAGGCCTTCAGATAAACCATTAGCTGAGGAATTCTGCATGCCGCTGGGACACTGCTCCATACATCTCTGCCTTTGCAAGTCATGGATCCTGCAGAAAGTGCTCCTGCATCGGCAGCACAGGGAGTGTGCCTGTTGATCATGTGGTTCACCCAGAACAACCGAAAAAGCCCACTTATGGCAAGGTAAATAAACTATAGCACAAAGTCTCCTTGCCTACACTGTGACCGCAAGCAAGGAAGCACATTCAGATTCAAATCACGACGTATAAAAGTCTCACTAATTTAGACCCAGGGGACTTCAAGAGAGGGCAGAATTTGGCTCTTTCTGAGAAAGCAGTGTCTGCATATAAAGTCACTGAAAAATGTCCAATAAAGCTGTGTATACCGTGACCCCCAAAATGCATTTCTGTGACTGGGAAGTAGCTGCTACTCATGAACCGCATGGAAAAGAGAAAGTTCAGTAAAAGCAGCATGAAAAATGCTATTAACGTGGTTTTGAAGAGCCCTTCAGACCCAGCCTTTGCACAGATGAGTGAGCACAACTGGGCAGGGCAGGACCACGCAGGGGCTCTGGCTCTTCTCGTGCCCCCATAGAAATCAGTGCCTCTGCTGTGGGACAGTGGAGAACCTCACGTCCCCCGCCACACAGATGTCCCATTGCTTGTCACTCTGCACATGGCAGTGATGCTGTGGAGCCATGTCCCCTGTGAGCAAGGCGAGCCAGGGACGAGCAAGGCATCTGCACGTGGGGAAGTTTGGGAGTAGGGAGGCCTTGAAAAGTGAGGAAGTAATAGCGAGAAAGGAAGCATCACGGCATTTCCAGCCTGTCACAGAGGATCAGGGCAGCTGGGTAGCCTTGGAGACAGAAATTGAAGGTGTGTTATGGGGATTTACATGCTGTTTTTGAAGCCCTGTTTCAGTTTAAGATGATTAGCAGTATCTGTGAAAGCCCGCAGGAAACTGCCTCCTATAACTTTATAAAGGCATCAGACAAGGCATAGCCCTCTCCTTTGAGCTGGAATTCCCTAGCCAGTGGCTGAAGAAATGTGTTGCTTTGCTCCTTGCTGAGAATAGGCAGCTGTTGTGCTTGCTAGATTAGCATCCAGGCTGCATGGGAAGATTTGATTTAAGGCAAGCCTGGCTGATGACTCTGTGTGTAAAACTTCCAAACAGGGGGGAGGGAGCAGCTGCAACTACAATTTTCAACTGGGAAGTGAGAAAATAGAGATAATTTTCATCTCTACAGCAATGTGAATAATTATCAAAAAGAAAATGGTTGATTGGCAGCGAGAAGAATTGTTCCTACTACGTACTGAAACGGGCAAGTAGCAGCAGCACAGATGAAATCCCTGGATGGAGGAGTTCATTTCTAAATGTTAAAACTCCTTTTCCTACTGTCATTTTCATGTTTGTTTGCTTCTCATTTGCCCTTATTAAGAATGTACACCCCTCTTATCCCCCCCACTCCCGCAAAATAGCGTTTTACAAGGTTTGTATGTGGACATCTCTGCAATTCCCTGTTACCCCTGTTTACATCTCAACAGCTGACTGAAAAAGACTACAAGCCATTCAGGCATTAAGCCTCTATAAAACCCTGCATCCACTTGTAGATTAAAAGCAACAATGATCATTCTCAAGAAGATTTGAAAAACAGCCATATTGAGCAGCTGACAGACTTTCCCCATGAAGATGCTTTCAGACAGAGCTAGTTTTCTGGTGTTGCCTTGGCAAGGCACTTCTAGCAAATTTCTTATATTCAGAGAACCAACAAATCCACAGCGATAGCCTTCTGATGTATTAATAAAATGCCAAAGCAATTCTGGAGCCATCCTCTGGCATGCAAGTCTGAACTTACTTCTTTGGATGTTGCCCGTGCTTCTGCTGCCGCCCGAAAGAAGGTGGGGCCCCATGTAACACCAGCTCAGCTAAGCGGCAGGAGAGAAGCCCGGTGATGCTCAGCTAGACTAGCCAAAAATCTGTTGAAATCCGCTCTAGCTGCTAAAACTGAAAATCAGAACAATCAAGCAGTCAACCCTAAAACATCACTGCAATTTGCTGCTGAGCCCATGGGCTCTGAGAAATAATGAGCATTGAAGAGAAAATCACTTTTCAGAAAGGAAGGTCACACAGATACCTTACAGAGCAGGTAATGCCTTTTGTATTTCTTTCAGAGCTTCTGTAGTCAGTCTTCTTGGACTATTCTGTCAGCGCATGCTGGAGCACATCTCGTGCCTATTCAAACAAACAAAAGCAGATGTCTCATCTTTCACTTTCTCCTTCCTCCACACTGCTGGGAATTGCTGCTCTTCTCCATTCCGCTTCTCACGTGGTGAGAGTCATTTTTAATTTTTTAGTGCAGTAAAAATAATACAAAGCTTCATGAATGAAGCTGGCAAAATACTGAACAGGGTTTTACTCTTCATGCACAAAGACAAAATGGTAACATAATATTTAATCAGGGAGTGAAAGAAAAGAGAAGTGAGTTCATTAACTTTTCCCTTGAGTGAAAACTCCTATTTTCATTTTTCTTTTATTCTTATTCAAATAGTTTGCAAGAGAACACTATCCGTATGCAAATGCGTGCGCGTTCTCAGAGCGCAGCTTTCTTTTATACAGATGATCATGAACTCAATTCAATAAAAGCAAAGCGCTAGGATTTTTCCATAGAAATAACCATCTCTATTACCCTCCCGTTATCTCTTCCATGTTCCTCTGAGCTTGTGTACTTCAGTGGACAGCATTTGGGAGTATTGGACATCATGGACCCAATAGTTTTTACCCAGGTTTGTCTTCTTCCCGTACCTGCTATTGACAGAAGAGGAGAACACTTGCATTTAGTTCTCCACACAGCAAGACTCAGGTGTAGGGAGCCACGGTGGCTCCACTTTGCCCTAGCTCCCTGAATCTCCCCTCTGGGTGCCAGCAAGGCCTGGGCTTTGTTTGAGGGAGCTCAGAGGCAGGGCTGCCCGCAGTGTGGGGGGCAGGCAGGCTGTGGTTTCCAATGATGGGCAAAAGTCGTTCAAAGGATACCTTCTGAATTGTACCCTCATCCCTTGGAGGGCTGGGAATGGGAAGGCAATTCATTTTGCATCCCGTGTGCAGCGGCAGGGTGGGGCTCAGCGAGACATGGCTGGGCCTGGGCCTCAATGCAGTGCTCACCCCTGCCTCGGAGCTGTTTGGCAGCCAGGGGACACTGCTCCTGGCTGCGGTCAGGTGTCAGCGTTTACAGGATGAGGAGAACTGCTCTTCCTGAGTAAACATCTCTGTTAAAAGAAGACGAGGAGGCAGAAGGAGCAGCGGAGGCTGAGCAATAGGACTGCCTGTTCGAGGCACTGGTCTGCCCTGTCCCGCCCATCTCCACCCTGAAATCTTCCCCTCTGGGTCCTGATAACGCAGCCATGAAGCACAGAGCACAACAGCACCAAGTGACTCCACCCTGGACGTGTCCTGAAGGCATGCTACCTCTGGAGGAGCTTGTGCCGCAGCATCTCTTCCAGATGATCCCTTACGGGTGTTGCCTCCAGATACACCCACTTGGACAGCAGCGTGGTTGAGCACGAGCTTTTAGCTGCAACAGTCAAAGTCACCTAAGTGACTCCCACACCCCTCTGTGACAATAGAAATGGACTTGTCTCCCATCACTTGGACTTGTTACTTCTTGATTCCTTCTGCTGTGGTTTCCTCTCAGAGAACTGAGTTACCAGAAGCCACTAATTCATGAGGCACAGTCCTTTCCTCAAAGACAGTACTTCTGTCTGATCAGCGTCTGAAAAACCACCAGGAACCTCTCAGTGAATCTTTCTGGATTACTTCCTAAGCAGCTGCTGATTCTGTCTGAGTAATAACAGAAGAGAAATCTGAGAGGAGAAACTGCAGCTGCTGCCACAGCAGAGAGGGCTTATTATGAGACATTGAATTCTCTTGGTTTTTTTTTTCACTTCTTTTTTTGTTGTTGTTGTTGTTTTGGTTTTGTGGGTTGTTGGGATTTGGTTTTTTTTTTTTTTTGCCTATGTGGTGAAATACAATGGAAAATCCACACTGGGAAGTTGATACCTAGCCCTATAACAGGCAGGTTCCCATGCAGCTGCAGATGACTTCACCTGTTTTGGTTAGCAACAAATTACAAAATGTCCCTCTCAGTTTTGTCCCTTGTGGTGTTTCCACTGCCTTTCTGCATGACTCAGATCTTGCGCTGGAGGCACTGAACCACGATTTCAGTGATTTGCCACCAGTGCCTTTCCAGTGCATGCTGTCTCAAGTTACTTCAACTTACAGTGCCATATTGCATTGTAATCAAAGATATCCTCTTACCTCCCTCTATAGTTAATGCATTTTGATACTAAACCTGGAGCAGGGATCATATTGGATTTTTAGGTCCCATTATAATACAATAACTGATAACAGGGAACACTGTCTGCAGTAAAATACGATTCCCCAGGCTGCACTTAACGCAACCTTTCAGTCCTTAATTACTCGAGACAGAATTAGAGAGGAAAGGAGGAAAGCCCAGGAAAAATGGAGCATCTGCTCCCACAGCCCCACAGGAGGACACTTGAGCTGCCAAGACTGGAGCCCCAGGGGTGCTCCTTCTGCTCAGGATGCACAGCAGGGCTGCAAGCATCCATCTATCCACCCTGCTCAGCGTGGCCTTCTTGTGTCATACTCGGGGCCAAAAGGTTTTGAAGTGAAATATTCTCAGAGCAGATCTAGCCCAGTGCTATCAAGAAAGGAACTTCAGAAAAGCTCAAGTTTTTGAAAAGAGTTACCGAAGCTCTCTGAGGACCACAAAATGCTACTTTCCATTTGCATTACAAAGCCATGTGACACTGAGGCTAAGAATCAAAAAGAATCAAAATACCTCATATTGTAATATACATGGACCTCAGGTGGCTGCAGGCAGCTGTGAAGGATGCTACATAGAAGTGAAGAGGCTTCCAGTCACCAGAAAGCTTTCAGAGGCTGAAACACTTCTGACTTCCTCCAACCTCCTTCTTCACTGCCGAGCACCTAAATAAAATAAGATAAAAAATAAGCAAATAAAAATAAAAGCTACTCTTGAGCATGCAGGTTACTTACCCAGCAGGCAGGACAGGGAAATTATTTTCCCCTTTACCTATTCTATGCCCTCCTCTGGAGGTAACACACGTTTTCTCCACCACTGTTCTCTCACTGTGTTAAGTTCATTTAAACATTTGTCAACTCCTTTCCAAATCTGGAAACACTGATGTGTCATGGAAATACTTCTTTGTTCATGGGTTACTGGGTGATTAATTGCAGCAGCTCCACGAAGGACAACTTAATCTGCATTAGCAACTCACCTGCTTCTCAGTGCAGCTACTGTGTGTGCGTTGGGAAGGGTGGATGGGAAATTAGAAGGTCAAAATCATTTATACTTTTCTTATCTCTTGAGATGTCATAAGCAACTTGCCTAAATGGCTGGCAAACATTTACCACTGTGTAGCTGTTAAATGTATTACAAAAACGAGTGAACAGAGAACCTCAGGCTGAATTGGGGATTTTAAAAACTTTCCCAAGCAGTCAGCTAGACCATATCCTCCTAAGCAGCCGAGTCCCTAAATTATTTGTTGATTTTAAAAAATGTAGTTTTAACCAGCAACGTGATTTTGCAAACAGTCCATTGTGTGTCTTGGAACCAAAACTGCTCTGTGACACAGGCATGTTTCATTATTGGTTCAACAAGTCTCAATCCCATATGACTTCAGTTACAGAGAACTCACTGGAGCCTTTCCTTTCTTGCACAAAAGCATTTTCAGCTGAACACCAATAACAGAAGCATGTGTTGTTTTTTTTTTTCCAGGCACGTGCAAGGGATGGAAAGAGCCTAATTGAGTCTGATTTGATAGCTTCACCAGTTTTAGAAATCAGCATGGACTGCCATTTTTCCCAGAACAAGGGTTTGAAAAAAGAGAAAAAAGAAGACTGGATTCTTCGCTTGTGCTAAGATGGCGCATGGGTAAGCGAGTAGAGCCGTGGATGGGCATGCAATGCCTCTACAGACCAGGAGCGAAGGTGAACACTGCAGCACGGCGGGTTTGGTAAATCCATGATTTTGGCAGCCGTGGGTGCTCAGTTCTGCTGACTGACCACCACTCACTGGCCTTGCCTTGGTCCCAGCATTACAAAGATTCACAGAGGAAGAAGTCAAAATCTTCCCCGCCTTTGGCATCTCTTCACTTAATTGCCCTGTCCCCTTCTTTTCACTTGCCACTGAGTGAGCTCTGTCTGTGAATTATGTCCTTGGATCCTCTGAGCTCACTTAGCATTTCAAAGCTGGGTTTTGCTGCAATCTGATGTCATTTCTCAAACAGGGAGTGGGGCTTTGAGGAAGGGCAGTGAGAACCACCCCATCTTGAGATCACACAGAACCTTTTCTGGTGGGAAAATGAGGTCTGAGGAGCGTCCTGTCTGCTAGCTCAGTGCCAGCAAGGTTTCACTCCAGCTCTTTCTGTCCTATCTCTTACTGCTTTGGACAAGTCACCAGGCAATCACAGATCAAATCACAAGTGTAGGTAGCCCCAGCTCCAGCCCAGCAGTGCCTTAACTGAGACAGGCAGCAGCTGATTTTGAAACCAGAGAAAATGTGTGACAACCTCACCAACACGCTGCTGAGAGCAAGGGGGCTGTACCCTGACCAGCCATGAAGCATCTCAGTTGTCCCCCACACAGAGCTGAGTGCAGACAGACTCACAACTAAGTCCTGATTCCAGGTCCTCCTCCAGGATGGAGGAAGCACCATGGCAGTTCCCATCTCCCAACCAGGAGGACGTGCCATCATCCTCCTCTTCTGTGTCACAAGTCTCTGCAGCCTGCCTCTCGCTGTCCCTCAGCAGAGGCTGCACGATGCTATCCATACCCTGGGGACTGAGCAGGGCACCCGTTCTCATGGCAGGACTCATGGCTAATGGGTCCTGTGCTGCACTCAGCGCAGGGGCTCAGTGGTTAGCTTTCTCACAGCACGTATACACTCAGAGATGAGTTTAAAAAAGGGTCTGATGTGTCCACTCCATTTTTTTTAGCTAGAACTGCCTGGGTACAGTAAAACGTTACAGGCTGTTCCAGTTGTTTGAAATTGCATCTGTGTTTAATCAGCACGTGTGCCCAGCTGTCTGCTAAAGTAAATCCTTTAGGAAACCACCGAGATGGGCTTTGCTTTGTGAAATCTCATTACTGTGATAGGTGGTAGCAGCGCCTATTATGCAGGTTGCCATTATACTCAGTTCCTTCCAAGGCTGCCTGACTTTAACTGGCTGGGCTGACATCTTTCGTGAGAGGTCTTGCCTCGGGCTGGTGGATTCCTCAGCCTTTTGTACTACACGCTATTCAAATCCAGTTACTCTGGCCCTATTAATTTCCTGAGGTCCTTCTGTAGCACCATTATAGTGCTGGAGTGCTTACAGCTGCTCCTGCATTTTTGCCACTGGCTCTCCACACAATGGGAAGAGGCAGCCACACCTGATACCCGCTCAGGGCTGGTATCCAAGGGACCAGCATGTCAGTGTCTACAGGGTCAAAGCAGGACTCTCACCGACCTCCATCACAGCAGAGATCAGCACCCTGGGATTTCAAGAGAGGCACTGAGGAACAAGAGCAGCAGGTACCTGCAAATGCCTGCTTGAAGGGTACGTGCCATATCCCACAGGTACATGGCAAAGGTAGGGAGAAAGACCAGCACTCTGGGACAGCCCTCTGTCACCTTTCCTCTGCCTCCTCAGCTGCTACCTGCCTTCCAGCTTCTCCAGTATGGACCAACTGGTATCAGCCTCCTCCATCCTTGTGTGTCCTGTTCAGCCCCTCTGCAGCTGCATTCCATGCACTAAAAGAGGCAGGGCTCCAGGAGCTAAAGCAACCGCAAGCTTGGCGCTACGGAGCCCAAAATCAGATTGCACAAGGCGACCATTGTCTGGCTGTCCTCCATTCCCTTCATCTCGTGGAGGTCTTGCTTTCGCAATGCTAAGTATTGTTCTTCTAATGTCTTGGTGCCGGGGTGTGTGTGTGAAAGATGTCTCACAGAAGATAGCTGCCTTCTGTAAAGGCTTTTCAGAGGTGGCTCCGGAGCAGAAGGCTGAGCCAGGTGCCAGGCGAACAGGTACAAGCGTCCCTGTGAGGCTGTCCTTTCTTGGGAAACCAGGGTGATGGAAATCCTGGCTTGGCTGCCTGTGAAACCCCGGCTGGGATGGGGCCACCAGGCACAGGCTCCCAGGGAGAGGCACTTGCATTGCAGAGCTGCTGAGGGAGTGCCTGAGGTGCCACGGCTCCGTGTAGGGTGCTGCTCACCCAGAGCAACCTCTGCTCTCACTTGGAGCCTGTGTGTCCTCCTGTATGGGCATCGGGTGAGGGCAAGTAGGGAGCATTTGTCACTCCTCGCTGTGACTGTGGGACGCAGCCAGGATACGTGCCTAAATTCAGGTGCGAGAAAGACTTCCGGCGTAGCTTCTGGTACCAGAAATCACATGCTCAAGAGCACTACCTTTTCTCCAACCTTGCAACAGGTAGCCCTGGTTTTAATATTTAAAAACAAAAATTGAAACCTAGGTTCTTCCTGCAGGCATGAAATAACACAGATAGTGGCTCCCAGCTGGCGTGCAGTCTCTTCCTCCTCTCGCTGTCTGTGTCACGACTGGTCCTACTTTACAGAGCCTAGCACCTTTCCTCACACCTCAAAATGCCAGCTGGGATTTTACACTTACCAAAGGGCATCACAGCAGATCTCACAGCCTATCAGAGCATGTGCTGCTCTTTATCCTGTGAGCCCGTCCTCACTGCTGCACTAAGCAAAATGGGCAATTCTCCTTCTGCAAGCCAGCTATTCTGATTTCAAACTGTTGGTTTCTTTTTCCTGAGTTGCAGTTATTACAAGCTCTGTCTCTTACAGGCGTATTGTTGTGCTGGATCAGAAATAGCGATGCACGGCCACTGAAGGTTGAGCCCTGTGTTTTGCTAACACTTTGGAAGACGGTACCATCTGTGACATGATTCAGATCAGTGCTTCAGTGAAATTCAGCTGGCAGGGAGTTATTCGCCAGATTAATGTTTCAGAAGTTCTCCTGCTCCCAGAACGATGCTTTGCTTTCCCTCTCCCTCTGTTTTCTTCCATATCTCCGTAGGCAGGCCCTGTCAGGTGTCACAGGCTCCTTGTTAGCATGCCCAGACAAGGCAGGAAACACAGTCTGTGCTGGCAGAAACCCATGATGCACAGAGGGGGCACTGAGATCCTGCATCCTTGCCACTTTGAGTGATGGCAGTGAGGCGTGGGGGTGCCACTGGCACCCATACTGTGGGCACAGGGCGAGCATCCTCCTGCAGACACCCTGTTGTACCCCAGCACAGAAGGCATCTTCATGGCATGCACAGAGGGCAACATGGAAACGCCTTTCCTGGGCAGCATATTTTGCCCATCTGGAGACCACCATGACGAGTTGCCATGTGCCTCTGGGATGTGCCCCATGTCCACAAGTGAGAACAAAATGAAACTGCCTTTGATTTTAATGCCATGGCAGTCCTATAGCTCCCTACATGCAATGGCCTTGTCTGGCTCACAGGCAGCCCAAGTAACCTCGATAGTTGTTTGCAGAGATGGACTTTGCAGAGGTTCCCCAGGGAGGAAAGTCCTGTGGTTTTGGATGCTGCTCAGACAAGCTACAAAGGAGCAGTCCAGTAAGGAGCTCACAGCCCTGTGAAACACCTGACAAATGCAAGCCAGATGACTCCGACATGGGAAATAAAATTCTGCAGTACTGCTGTGTGCACCTCTTCCCAGCTGTTTCCTGCGACACATTTGTCTGTAGAACAGCTCTCACAGTGGCAATTTTCTTCAGCACGGCTCTCTCCAAAGGTGTTTCCTTACAAAGCACACGCTCAAAACCAAGCTCTCTGTCTCTTTGTGGCTACAAAACCTGCCTGTGGCAGAGCCAGAGCTCCCTGGGGCTGTTGGTCTGGGGCTCTCTCTGGTGGACAACGAGCAGCCCCAGGGGTTCCTCAGAGCTGCTAGGGTGCCCAAGGGACAGGGGTCTGTTCTGCCCTTCATCAGGCCTTCTCTGGGTAAAGCAGTTATGTGTAGCTGAGAGGTGGAGGTCAGAATAAATGAATTCTCATCACCATCGCATAGCTTCATAAGCTGCCCACTGCCGCGTTAATCGAGCATAATAATTAAGCCATAAAGACAGTTGTTTCTGAAGTACTTTGAACATCATAAAAATAGTTTTGATGGTTAATATCTAAAAGTGCTGGAAGCCATCACTGTGACAGTGCTGAAGCCGAGATATGCGCTCCGGCAGCGAGACGCAGTAAATTCAGATGCAGCAAGGGTGGATCGCTTTGGAAAAAATAATTAGGTAAAACGGAACATTTTTACACCTGCACTTTTCTGTTTTGCTGTTGATTGGACACCATGTCTGATCACTTCATGCAACAGAGCGACAAACAACTTAAAAAATTATTTCCTTGAAACAATTTGGAAATATACCTGTTCTTGTCGTATATTTCATCCGGGAGGCAATTTCCCCCTGCCCTTCTCCACATCAGCCTGGAGTTCCTGTTAGAAAGATGTGGTAATACAGAGAGACATCAGCATCATTCACTGAATGAAAATACTGAAACAGCAAATGGTTTCTAAAAATAAAAATATAGTGAATATGTCTTTAGGTCTCTGAGGCATTATACGGTGACTAATCAGAGCAGTTTTCCTACGAAAAAGGGACAGAAGCAATAGAGATGGAATCAAATTTAATAGTACAAAATGCGAGGTCGTGCCCTGAGGGAGTAATAACGAGAATTTCTGCTACCAGCTGGGAGCTCATCAGTTGGAAGTGACAGAGGAGGAGAAAGACCTGAGTGCACTAGCCGATCAAATGGCTGCAAGCTGGCAATATCATGCAGATGTGAGAAAGAAAAATGTGAGCCTAAGACACATCAGATGAGGGATTTCTAATAGAACTAGGAAGATCTTAATGCCATCACAGAAGTACAGAATATTGTACATCCATATAGAAGATGAATTAATTTGAAATTGCCTTTTTTGTGCCTTTCTTTCTTAGGATGACCAGGGGAGGAAAGAGCTTTACTTCTACAAGAAGAGGCTAAATGAACTTGGTTTCTCAAGTTTAGCAAAATGCAGGCTGGGATGGGATATATCTGTTGCTTATAAATACCCTGGAGGGAAGTACCAGGAAGAGAGAAGAGCTGTTTGAGTGAAAGGGCAGTGCTGGCACAAGCGAGCATATACTTGCCAGGAAAACATTTCAGCTGGAAATGAGAAGAAGGTCCTGGCTCTCCAAGAAGTGCATTTCTGGGATTGCCTTCCAGGAGGGAAGAAAATCCCAATTAGTTTTAATTCAGAGCTAGGGCAGTTCCCTACACATACCATCCCTACCTCAAACAGCAAGGGACTGGACACCATGACCCAGAAGGTCCTTTCCGTCCTATTTTCCATCATCCTCATGTGCTTATCTCATTCAATAATCTTAGGTTTCATACAAGTGGTGTTCTTTGAGCTGACAAAGCTACTTGGTTTGCCTTGTACTGCTGATCAAAAGAACTCAACAGTAAAGACCTCATACTATATCCTGGCTACTTTCTGGCCTATTTCATTGAAGAAATTGATGAGCCCAGTCCCAAGCCTGTTTCTATTGCACACATGCCATATCACTCAGGCTATCCACAACGTCTGCAAGGGAACAGGCCAAAAGCTCAAGCTGCCTGCTGCACTGTGACCAGCTCTGCTCCTGTCTGGGATGGGGGAGATCACTCCGTATCCACCTGCTACTTCAGTGGCACGTAGAGACCTCACTCCCGCAGTGCCAGGCGCTACACCAGCATATCACGGACAACTCTCCATGTTGAGGAGCTACCTAACTAGAGATGGAGCTTGGGACAAAGGCATAGGGAAGGGTGGAAAATTGTGAATTGCAGGCCCCAGGTGTACAATGAACAGGAGCTCCCACTTGCCAACAGCCAGGTGCTCCGTGCAGTTGTAATATCATCTGAAAACTCAAAGAAGTCCAGACCAGAAGCAAAAAACAAGGCAAACGTATGGCAGAGGATCAGGTGGTATGGGCTGAGTGAGGTTAGGCAGATGGCATTAGAGTCTAGGTTCAAGGTGATTTAAACCATACAGTAAGTACAATCTGAAACTGTGAATCTCAGCCCTGTGGAGGTTTGCTGGATGGCTCTTCAAATTGGTATGTTTGGGCCACCCCTGAGGTAGGCAGAAGGTTGGGCTTTGCCTGTAACAGGAGACTGGGAATCGACAGATGATCTCAGAAAGTGGCTAGATACAAAGCATGAGATAAGGAAACTTTTAAGTATGTTTCTTTGGTTTCAGGCCTTAATATATCAGCACTAACCTTTGTTTTCTTTAACCTTCTTCTCTCCAGCATATCACGGCCATCAGGCTGCATCGCTGTTAGGGTGGTTGTTCTTTTCATGTAGCACTGTAACTTCATGCAGCAATTTGTCACTGCAGATAAAACATCTTTGCTGTCCCAGGCGGCTTACAAGCTGAAACAGGCATGGCATGTAAATTCAACTGGAAGGTACAAGCTCAAGCACAGAGGAGCCTGGAGAAAAAAGAAGGGGGAGTTCTCCAGGAGGAAGGCTTTGCAGAGGACTGCCATAGAAGATGAGCAGTGCACATGCAGCAGGAGCAGGGAGGGCACTCCAGGTACAAGGGCAAGAAAAGGAGAAAGCGATGCAACGAGGGACATGGAGAAGGTCGAGAGAAATGCAGGAGAAGGAGGCTGGGGAGAAAGACAGAGGGAGCTGACAGCGCTGAATGTACACCAGGTGGCTCTGAAAGGAGAAGGAGCCTGAAGGCACTGTAGATCATGTAGGATGTCTGTTACGTCCCACCCCAGAGCCTCCCACCTCCTTCATATACACTTGTACAAAGTGTTTAGAGATGCTTCAGGGCGAAAAGCACCTATAGAAGGACTTACTATTACTGAGATTAAGAAGCTGTTGAAATCTTCACTCAGAAACACACCTGGATTTTATTCCTTCACAGCATGGATGTTATTCAACTACAGATCTGCATGAGTGTTTCTTAAGTATATATCTTTGTGTTTAATTTGACCAGTTTGCTAGGGTTTGCAGCAGAAGTCTTTCCTGCATATTTAGACACTACACACACACAAAGCCCTTACTCTGAGCACAGTTACTGAATGTGTATGTTTATTTCAGTTTTATATTAGGCACTGAGCAAACCCTCAACAAATGCTGTCTTCAAAAATTGGCCGTGCACCCAAGCCAGTCAAACTTTCCATGGAGTCAGAACCTCAGAAATCCCTCACCAAGAAGGAAACATCGGTCTCGCCTGAATTCATTTAAGTAGAGGAGGGAAAAAAGAAAACACATTCATCAAGTTTTGTCTGGTCAGATGATACTGGCCAGAAGCTCAACCTTCCACTTCTGTTAGGTTTTATAACCTTGCTGACCAGCTACATCTTAGGCCAGGGGCAGGAGGAGGATGGGTGTGGAGAGGACCATACCGATACCTTATTGTTGACGCTATTCACTGGGGAGCCTGCTGTGTCCTTGGAGAGGCCCCAGCTCTCCAGGGAAGGCAGGTTTTTGCTGTTAAGAGGGACAGAGCAGGGCTTCGTTTTCAGGCAGGCTACATTTGAATGAGGCAGCACAGAGCAGATGTCCAAGAGACAGGCAGGAGGTGGGACGAAGGCAAGGCATGGGGAATGAGTCACCCACACCCGAAGCCAAGCGAGGGCTGAATGCTGCAACAAAACATATAAGGCAAAAGTAAAGCAAAAGCAGAGAGGGAAAGAAAAGGAGCCATCCTTGTGGGGAAGCAATGAGAGAGACAGAAGGAAGAGGGTAAACAAAGTCCAAAAACCACCCGAGAGCAGGACATAAGAATGACCGCCCTTCACCAGGTAGGCATCCAGCCCGGTATGCTGTTGCTAGCAGTGGTCCAGAGTGGACATGTAAGAAAAAAGCACAGAAAAGCCGGGATGGGTGTCGTGTGACTTTCCCCTGAGGACTCTCCCAGCTCCTGGCAGCCCAAGGCAGAGGAACTCCTGAAGCCAGGGGCTGTACCTGCAGCTTTCACAGCCTTCAGGGGCCTCATCTTCTCTGAATCTAACTGCTGCTCAAACCCCTCTGTGCTGCTGGCCTCCATCACACCTGGCATCAGCAAGCTCCACAGCCTGAGCGTGTGCCAGAGGAAGCGCTCCCTTGGGCAGCAGGAAGGGAGGCAGGGAAGGAACTGAGAAGTGTGGGAGGACAAAGAGGTTCTTTCTGGGAAGGGATCCGAGGCATCAGCCAGTCCAGCCACTCAGCCAGCACTCCAAAATGGCAAAATGAGGCCACATCATTGTGGTACACACAACTATCCAGTCCTTCAGAGAGTTGGAGATGATAGCACTGCTGTTGGATGGACTGCCTCAAGCATAATACTGTCAGAAAGGAAACTCTTTCTGAGAGAGAAAATGCTAAAACCAATGACTTCCAGCCCTAAAGTTTCTTTTTCCTCCAGAAGCCCAAGGAGCTTTCAGTCCCTCCCTAACAGAGATGCTCCATCACGCACCTGACAACCCAGGCTGGAGCTCCTTGCTGGTCACTGCTGTGGTGGAGAGGCATAAACTTGCCCTGGACTCTCATGGCAAGAGGAGAGGAGAAGGGCTTTGTTTCCTGAAAACGAACATTTTTTTCCCTCCAGGAAAGGGGCAGGGAATGATGGTCTTTTGAACATTAAAAGAAATAGGGAGAGAGGAGGGGGCAGAATTTGGTGGGGAGGGGCGGGAAGGGGAAGGGAAAAAAAAAAAAGAAAGAAAAAGAAAAGCATTCAAAGCCTTTACAGCATCCATCAAAGCAGTAACGTTATTGCATGGTACGTTTATAGCTCCCTTGCAGCCACAGCAGCAGCTTTTCAGTTGGGCTGGGCTTAAAATGAGGCCAGAGCCGGTTCCTTGCTGCTCCTCTGTGCATGGGCATTTCCTATCCCCTTGCAGCAACTCCAAAATTCATTTCACCCTTTAAAGGGATTTCATGCAGCAGCGCAATGCACAGCGCAGGGTGGATGGGGATGCTTGGGAGAGGTGTATCCATTGCCCATCTGGGGGCAGGGGCACTGGGGATGAGGATGAGCAGGGTTTCCTGCGGACACCTCACTGGGAGGCTGCTGGGCTGGCAGCACAACTAATGGCCTATTTCTGGTGTCAGATTTCAGCAACACACAAGTCGCTTCCATTTCATCACACTCAAAAACGGCTGGGCTTAAGTAGGTCATATTTCCTCACCATATCAGAGGCAAAGTTTTGTCTCATTCAAGTGATTTAAGTGAGACCCAGCCTTTGCATGGGGCAGAGATGCCAGCAGCCCACTGCAGGAGAGGACAGAACCTCAGCCCCCTATGGGCAGGTGAAAGAGGAAAGGATGAGCAGGCACTTTGGTGTAAACCCCATTCTTCTCTGCCTCCTTCCCTCAGCTGCTTCAATGGCACAACCCTCTGCCTCCCATCTTGGTCATCGGTCAGAGGTGGTGGCGACAGCTCCTGCACGATGGGTTGCAGCTGCTAGCAGCTTCTTCAGGGAAAATACTCAGGGAGCCCTAAGAGAAACCTTAGGAACTGCACACTGGTACCAGTCAGGCTGACTCCCAGCCCCGACATGAATCACGATCATCTCTGATTTGCCTAGACACCCAGTCCCAGCCCCAAGTCAGGCCGTCCTCCTGGCACGCAGGATCTCAGCACCTTGTGTTATCTCATCCCCCATGGTGATGATGGGCTACTTAAAAGCATCTGCACTCTTGATAGGATTTTTTTTCCATCAGGGTCAATGAATAACTTTTGATTTTGACTTATTTAGGAGCATAAGGCTCCAGGGAGACCTTTTAGCAACATACAAGTACTTAAAGGGGGCCTGAAATAAAGATGAGGAGAGACACTTCATCAGGGATTGTAGGGACAGGACAAGGGGTAATGGCTTTAAACCAAAAGAGGGGAGATTTGGGTTAGATGTTAGGAGGAAATTTTTCACTCAGAGAGTGGTGAGGCACTGGCCCAGCTGCCCAGAGAGCTGTGGGTGCCCCATCCCTGGAGGTGCTCAAGGCCGGGTTGGATGGACCCTGGGCAGCCTGAGCTGGTGGGTGGCACTGCCCGTGGCAAGGGGCTGGGGCTGGGTGGGCTTTAAGGTCCCTTCCAACCCAAACTGTTCTGTGATTCTATAGAATGATTTGTCTTTATTTTTCAGACACCTCACCACATCCCTCCTTATACAAGTGAGAACAAGACAAAGTTTTCTGTCCCTCTTCATCCATCATTTCCTTTGCCCATTCTTCATCAATGTTACTTGTGCAATAGGAAGACTGCCCCGGTCTGTAACTCACCTGCTTTACTCACACAGCAGAGAGGTGGCACTGTCAGCCTGGCTTTTTTATCCCACTCTTTATGCAGCCAGCCATTTTATTTCCTCTTGAGACAGCTGCTGCAGACTGAGCAGATGTGTCGGCTGAGCTGTGTGCAGTGACACCCAGCCTCCCCCTGCCATCACACAGCCGGTCACAGCCGACCGAGAGCCTGGCAAGGCACGGAGGCATCCTTCTGCGCCATGTTTGTCAACAGCAAGCTTCACCTGCCCGCTCACCTGCCATGGGGAAGTACCACCAGGCACCCACACAGCCTTCTCTAACCTAAATAATTTCACGCCATCTGCAAGCCTTGCTGCTTCGCTGCTTCCCCCACTTTTCCAAGCCATTAATAAATATTAAACACCAGCAGCAGGCTTGCAGCTCACTGCCCGGCCTGCTGCCTGCATCGCCTCCTGGCAGCTCCTTCACCCCCAGCTCCCCAGAGAGCCACGGCCTACACACACTGCTCTGCTGGGCCCAAGGGAGCGTCGCGCCGGGCCTGCAGCCTCAGCTCAGCAGCATGCCTGCTCTGTGTGGCTGGATATCATGCCTCGCTTCCCACAGGAGGCACCATATTTTTCCCCTAGACCACGAGGCTTGCTTTATTTTTGCCTTTTGGGAGAAACAGAAGGAAAACAGGAGCTTCGCTCTGCAGGTCTTTGCCTCTAACAGGCCCCAGGAAGCACTGGGGCATGGTCTCCTGCTCCTCCACACTGCGTTGGGTCAGAGCAGGGCCCTGCCATGCATTTTGTATGGCTCACAATCCATTTAGGAAGGTTTGTCGCCATGCAGCGATATCAGTCGCTCATGCAGACTACGAAACCTCATTCAGCTGCTCACGCTGAGAGCTTAGCCACACAAAAAAAGTACCCAGCACACGCAGTACATGACTTTAAAGCAATCAGAATGTGGTCAAAAGAAAGCCAATGTTTCTGGCATGAGCAGAGAGAGCTCTTCATAGCAAAGGTTACTTCCCTGCTTAATTTCCACTTTTCATTCTCAGATTTTGGCCAAAATGCTGCTAAGAATGTCTCTGCTTTCTTCCTGACAATCGGCTAAACCTGATTTCTGCCCATTTTCCAGAGAGACCCACCTTTCTGCAGAGACCCAGGCTGGAAGAGCGAGCACAGCTTGAAGGAGAGACACCTAGAGAGCAGGTGGAGAGCGGGGGGCTGCCTGTCCCTGGCTGCTGCTTTCCCTCTTGGGACAAAGAGCTGAGTGCGCAGGCAGCAGCAAAGCCTTCCTAGGTGCAGAAGGGACACAGAGGGCAGGTTTCCTGCTCACTGGTTCAGGCTTCTTTCCACCTACTCTCACCTACTGCTGGCTCTGCTGGCAGCTCCCCCTCTGCTGCTCAGACAGCTGACCCCATCTTTTGTGCCGCTCGCGATCTGGACCACAGCTCCTATCACTCCAGCCGTACATTCCACAAAGGGATCGTGCTTCAGGTTTTTTAGTTGTATCTTGAAAAGAGAGCGGCTGTTAACAACAGCTCTTGCTGATTTTCCTGCTGCATCCAATTCATTTTTAAACAGCACAGCTAACAGGACTAAAATCTCTATTAAAATATGGCATGCTACCTCTTTGTTTAAAACTTCTTTGTTGAAAGTTTTTTGTTGCTTTGATTTTTTTTTTCTGTGTAGTGTCAGGAAGGTAAAAAGAGCTCTTGAGTGAGGGGGTTTATAGATACTGTGTTATTTCCCTTGTAACTACAAATTAAGGAGCACTGAGAGAATGGCTGACTCCTTCCCCCTCTCCTCCCCAGAATCAATTTGTAGTGCAATGCCATTCATTATTTCACGGTAGATCTTCTTGCTATTAGGCCTCACTATCAAACTTTTCCTAGTCACATTCCCGCCTCATTGGTTAATGTTCAGCAGGTTACTACTCATCACAGATTTCATCGCACTGCTTGGAGAAAGTCACGCCTCCATCACGTGCCCTCTGTTTCTGCTGGTGGCTTCCTGACACTGCATCTGAACAGGACTGGTTGCACCTTTCCCAACATAGATTCATGGCACCAAGGCTCTCGGGGGTTCACCACAGCCTGCACAGCTGTTCAGGTAAGAAATACAAAGGGTGACCAACCAACTCTTTAGGCAGCCAAAAGTTTCACTTCAATATTTTCGAAATGAAGCATTCAGAAGAATTTTCATTCCTTTCTAAGCCACAATCTCAAATACCCATAAACAGAATTAAAAAAATGAAATAAACTATTTCTTCATCTTTCTTTTGCCTTTAGTTCGTAATTTTCCATGGATGGCCTCCACATCTACCAAGACTTGGCCCCTGCAGTGGGACATCCTTTAGCGTGTGCCAAACTTTATGGAAAACTCTTTCCAGGGCAGGGCAACCCAGGCAATGTGGATGTCTCTCCTGCACATCACCCATGAGTTATTTCCACCCAAGCATTATCCTGATCGAAACGCTTTGTGAGCTGCTGCCTCCAGCCATGACCTGCATCTGGCCAGGGACACCTGAGGAGCACAGGGCAGCATAGGTGCAGCTTCCTCTGTGCTGGCACAGCACTTGCCTGCCCTCCCCATAGCCCACAAGCACTGCCAGCACACGAATTGCAAGCTTACAGCGCATCCAAATTGCTGTCTGCTCCCCACAGACCCCATTCAGCATTTCCGCTATCACCCTCTCACCGAGTATCTGTTTCAGATTAATTGGCCTGAAGATCAAGTAGCGTGCATTTGTCTGGATTATTTCCTGCCAAAGCTAACCTCTATAGATATAATTTCTTTAAAGGGAACATTTTGGCAGAGCATAAGAAAGGAAAACTCCCTGACGGTGCAATTATAGCTTAATGTGCAACGGCCATCCAGGAGACTCTGGGAAAGCCCCAGCATTTGGGGCGTATAAAATGCAACTCACTGCTACACAAGGAAAAAAGGTAAAAAAAAAAAAANGAAAAAAAATAAAAAAAAAAAAAAAAAAAAAAAAATCTGCTGGAGATGACTTTGCAACAGCCAGAGGTGAATCGGCTGTGTGAACTGACAGCTCGTTTCCATCCCCACCCTCAGGAGCATGGGCAGGGAGGGCTGAAGAAGAGTCCACTTGGGCAGGCAGTAGGAGTGATGCCTTGGGGCTGTGGGCTGAGTGAGGAAACATCACCGGCTTGCCCTGACCCCTGCTCCAGCAGCATTGATGGAGGAACAGGGGCGACTAATGCAAACTGATTGACCAAAGCTCTGCACTTCACACTGCTGTCACATGCAATTAAAGCTGATCAAGTTGCTCGCTGCAGATACAGCCTCGGACAGTCGCAGCCCTGCTATCTGTCCGTGCCTTACCAGCGAGCAGCTTGCCTGCTTACAAATGGGGCTGCCCCTCAGGTGGGTCTGACAAGTGGCTTGTGTGGAGGCATTATAGCATACGGCTGCATTGGGACCCTGTCGCTGAGGACATCCTGCTCCTCAGCCCCCCTTTGCTGCATGCCATTGGTCACGTAAAGTCACACTGCATCGCTTCCAGCTAGAGGCCACGCTTCACACGCAGGAGGAACATCCTCTTCTAGCTGCAAGTTATTTGCAATCACGCCGAATTGTTCCACGAGCCTATCAAGCAACCGATAGGGCTCTTCAAAATGGCTTTGAGAAGAACGCCAGCGTGAGCGTTCAATTATATTTATTCACGTTACTCTAAAAGATAGCTCGCTTTCGTGATCATCTGTGTGGACAGAAAATTTTTTTCAACGGAGTGTTTGGAAATAAAATGGGTCACAATCACTAAGGAAGACAGTCTGCATGTTTTATTCACAAGCACATTTTGTGAACGTTTATTGCTACATACACCCAGCTCTAGTGAAGACGGACATCCCTAGTTTTCCTTCTCATTTTCTCTCCCTTTGTTCTTATTTTTATCTCCACATATTAACTGCAACCTATTGACATTTGCAGCTATCAACTGGAAAGAAAAAAAAATTGAGCGCGCAGGAAACTCTATGCAAAAGGAAAAGTTTATTTCCTCTTAAACCTTTTCCTTAAATTCAATTACGTTGCTCTCATCCACAACAAGCTAATGGCCACTTACAGAGCTCATATCAGATGCAGCCACGTAGTTTCTGCTGAGCAAAACTTCCCTGGAAAAATGCCACTTCATCTGCTGGGGAGTTGCTTTGCTCAGCTTTGACAGACTTCCACCAGCTATTGCGCAGGGCTGCCTGGATGAGGCCCCAGCTTGGCACTGGTGCCAGCACTGTCCCAGCCCCAGGGTGGGCTGCAAGGGGCACTTTTTAGGTACGGTGGCCCCGAGAGATCTCCCAGCCATTTGTTTTCCCTGTCTGCATGGTAGCAGCAAAGGTCTTAGGGACATCTTTTCAAAAACTCTTTGTTCATTGCTTCCAGAAAGCGGCTCACTCTTGCAGGCTTTCGGGGCACACTGAAACACTGGGAGATGCAGCCTCACCCTGACCAAACACCACGAGTCGCTGTGCAGCCCAGCCACCTTGCTTCTCAGGCATCAGCAGGACCCCATGCAACCCCAGGAGCCTGCAGAAGACCTCAGTTCAGACTCCTGAAACACCATGAGCATTGACCTCATCACTGTATCGGGCTCAGCAGGAGAAAAGAGGCCAAGAAAACATGAAACAACGTGGGGAGGAACAGAGCCTGTCAGTTCGGAGACAGACCAGAGCCGGCCTCCTTTCCCCCAGAACCAACGCCAAGAGTGAGGGATGGAGGAGTGAGGGCGAGGTGCCCTGTAGGAGGACAAAGAGGAGGAGCTGGGAGCCTTACACATCTCTTCTCTAAAGGCTTATCTTTCCCTCTGCCCTAAAAAGATCAGCATAGAAAAGCAAAATGATTTTAAGAAAAAAAAAAAAAAAAAAAAAAAAAAAAAAACAGCTCTAAGATAAAGATAAATAATGGTTTCCCTGAAGGCAGAATAAAGAGACTTGGTTTTGGGGAAAAAAAAAAAAAAAGAAAGAAAGAAAGAAAAAAGAGGTGGAGGAGGAAAAAAGAAAGCCGTAGTCCCCTGATTTTTACTTTATGTTGCTATCTTGGGAAATGTTCGTATCTGTGGGGACTTTTTTCAATGCCGCTGCTCTTGGAGTCAGCCGATGCTTGATGCAGTGCACACACTTGCAAGGACAGCAGTGTGGGAGGTGCCGGCTTTCTAACCCAGCAGAGAGAAACAGACAGCTACAGGGTCAGTGAAACCATCCAACACTCCCTGCTCAGATGGATCTCACATCAGGTACAGTCACTACAGGGGCTGTGAGATGGCCATCAGATAGAGGGGTGCTGGCCACCACATCCCCATGGTGAGGCAGTGGGACTGTCTAAGGAGTGGGCAGCCAGTGCCTGTGCCCCATCTAGCCATCAAGGCCACTCCTCATCCCTGTCCCATGGGGTGCAAGGATGTGGCACAGATCAGCTGTGCTCCTGCCATAAAAATTACAATCAGCACTGAACAGCTTGAAAGGAACCTTAAGGCCCACCCAGCCCCAACCCCGTGCCGTGGGCAGTGCCACCCACCAGATCAGGCTGCCCAGGGCCCATCCAGCCTGGCCTTGAGCACCTCAGGGATGGGGCACCCACAGCTTCTCCATCCTCTCACTACCCTCTGACTAGAACGCCCTCCAGATGAAGGTCTGTGAGAAATGTACAAATCTTAGCTAGAGAAGCAAGCCTCACAACTTGTCATTCAAGCACCAAGTTATTATTCCCATTCTACAGGCAGGGAAGCTAGGGCAGAGCGAGTGAGGGTGCTTGCAAGCGAGCCCATGTGTTCTCCATTACCAACCATTGTGCTTCCTGGCTGCAGCACGACCTGACTGAAGTGCTAAATAGCATTCAACGTTTGTTCTCCTCGTGCACCCAGACCGACCAGTAGCAGGAAGCACAGCTGCTAATTCATGCAAACCTGGGAGGTCTGGGGAAGGGTTTGAGCACATGCTCAGAGACCCAGAGCAGGATCACCAGATGTGCTGTCCTTCTGCACGATGAGATACACCTCCTACCAGGGGTACAACAGGGGCTGTCCCAGCCAGAAGCAGCAGGGAAGCAGCAGTGTTATCCATGGTGAAGAGAGGGGTCACACTCAGACCAGTACCATCACCCCTCTGTAGGGCACGCAGGAGTCTGGAAGGGATCCACAGCTGGAGTGGAACTCTGACCCACTCACAGCACAGCTGGAGCCCCACTGAGCCAAGACTGATTTCCAGACTTTGTCTCCTCTGCAAAACAGTGCCTCACCAGGCTCCTGCTTCATTTGAGAGGGGTTTGTTGGGGCTTAGTCTAGATTACCTCCAAGGGGCTGCCTCCCACCTCAGTTAAGCTGTAGTCCTGTGGTTCTCCAGTTTGGAGGGAAGAAGTCAGAGCCAAAGCATCACTTGAGTAACAAAGCTGCTCCTCCCTGCATAATCACTTTTATCCTCTGTGAATCTTTGAGAGAATTGTTCCAGGTTTCAGCATGGAAAACAACATCCCTGCAGAGAGCAGCTGTGTTAACATGGCTGATCACCCAGAAACTTCTGAGGAAAAATTGGACCATTCCAGCTCACTTTACAAAGAGGATGCTGCCTCACTCTTCGCTTTGAGTACCCCAGCAGTGGTACAAGGGAGGGCTGCCCACATGTGAGTTCAGATTATTACCCCTGAATGCAGCTGGATTTCATGAGGAGGACGCTAGGAGTCATGGCCTCCCCACAGGCACCAACAAGTCCCCCTGCTCAATACACACATCACAGTGCCCATGGCCACATCCAGCCCAAACCCCAGCACATATATCATGTTTGCAGTGACCTTTGCAACCTGAATTGCCTGCTCAGGATGTGAGGGGATGTACAGAAGAGACTTTCTCTCCTGGGGTAGCCTGGACATTTATCTGTGGTACAGAGCCAGCCCAGAAACAGAGGAGCTGCGCATCAGACCAAGTAAAACACCCACTTTGCAGGGCTTGCACCTTCCCCTGTGAAGGCAAAAACCCCAGATGACAGCAGACTTGCATAAAGACCCTGCTAATGCTTACAAATAGAAATGCGTTACTCTGTCAGCTTCCTTGGGTCATAAGGTTTCGAACACCCTTTTCACAAGAGCTGACATCTACAGCGCACATGGCCCCGTGCCATTCACCCACATCCAGGCCAAGCCACTCATCCTCTCCAGCCAGGACAAGCAGAACGCTCCAGCTCTGGCTTGCCTCTCTCCTCCACATCCTCTGGGCCAACCACTCGCCTTCCCACGCAGAGCAGCTGGCTCCATCCGTGCTCACGCGTTTCCTACCGACCTTCTGGTGACTGCACTGATTTTCCACTAACACTGCCCTGTGTTTATGCCCAGAGGTCTCCAGGTCAGCGAGCTGGAACCATTACTCTACTAGAATACACGTTTGGCTCCAGTCTTTGGTCTGGCTGAGAACGTAGTGCAAAACAAAAATGGAGCAGCAGAGCAGGAGGAGCTGAACGGGCTCCCACCATGGCAGCACCAGCTGCCACCCCCAGCCAAGCAGAGGAGAGAGCTTGATGTGAAATAAACCAATCCACACAAAGCCCAGATCCTTTAGACATAACTCTGTTGCGACTCACCACAAGGTTACGATGAAGGGATGAGAAGAGGGAAGAAAGTAGCGGGAACACGGACACCACTGCCCCAAGGAAGCAGACTGCCATGGAGACCTGGCAGTTCAGGCTGGCCATCCTTCTTGCCTTGTCTCTGTTTTGAGTAGAAAAGATTAAATAAGAAAGAGCAAAAGAGTGAGTAGCTCATAGGACTCTAACCCCAGTGAGAGACCCAGGAAACTGAGACAGGTAGGGGAGAAAAATGGGTCCATGTCAAGGGGACTGCTGGCACAGCACTGCAGGGAAAAGCCAGCGGAGACCAGCTTCGCAGCGAGAGGTCTGAGCACATCTCCTCAGGGGGCTCCCACCAGTGCCACCTGCAAGGCCTAAGCACTGCCCAGCACAAGGTGCTACCTGCTGAGGGGCACCACAGGGCCTGGCCTTGATCCCCCCAGCAGGGTCAGAGAGACACCCACAGACATGGAGCTCCCACAGCACAACAACGTTCCAGAGAGTGCAGCTGGGGATCAACACAGAGGAGTGGAACAGGAGCACTTGGTGCAACTCCTTTTGATGCCTAACACCTCAGGACAGCCTGAGGGACACAAAACCAGAAGTCATTTTTGCACCAGCCTAATACCACAGAGCCAGCACACACACCTCAGTGCCACCCCCCCCCCCCCCAC
>WBMW01001732.1:307138-346913 GCA_013396635.1 Penelope pileata
CACAGTGGGGAGGGGGCAGGGGGAGCGGGGGGCATGGTGGAGGGCAGCCCCTCGCTGCCTGCACAGAGCCCGCTTTGTGCTCGCCTTTCATGCCACAGCGCAGGAAGATGAAAACGGCTCTCGGCGTCTGTGCAAAGAAAAAAGAAAAAGAAGAAAAAAAGGCGAAAAAAAGGAGAGGGAAGAGCCCAAGAGCAGACACAGCCATGCACAGAATGGTTGTTTCCAGGTGCCCTCTTCTGGCCTTTTTGGGGCATCGGGCGTGTCGCTGGGACCGGGCTGAGACGGTGCTTTCGGGCCCGGGGAAAAGTCTGGGGCTCGGTCCTGGCCGGTTCGGTACGGCACTGCCCCGCTTGGGAAGCTGCCACTGAAATCACGCTTCTGTTTCCCTTGGGGCCGTGCTCCAGAGCCCAGTGAGCTCCATGCAGGAGACAGCCCTCCTCATTTCATCCCTTTGTTTCTGTGTCCAACAACCTCTCCCAGCAAATAGATAGGAGGAAACCCTTCTCTCCCCTTTGTTGTCCCACTGACCCTGCACGCAGCCCCACCAGGAGCTCCCTCCATCCCCCTCCATCCCTGCACTGCTGCCGTGGTTGCCACTGTTAGCTGGCAGGGTCAACTGGGGGCAAGGGGTGCCCTGCACAGCAGAAGAGAATAAGAAAAATTAAGGTAGGGGTCCTTTGGAAACCAAACATCTATGATACTTAAACAGATGTAACCTGCAGGTTAATCTGCTTAAAAGAAAAAAAAGTGAGGAGCTACTGAGAAGGCCAGCACAAGTGGGACCAGCAGAGACACACACCTTCACAACCATATTTCCCGAGGGACACCAGCCAAAATCACTCTGCCTCGCACGTGAGCAGGTGTTTCAGAGCAAGGAAGATGAAGGATTTCAACCTAGACCAACTATTTAAAATACAGCTAAGAAATTGTTGTATCTTTAAAAACAGAACCACAGCAGCGTTTCCCAGCTGGGAGGATGCTTTTGGCCGTTTTTTGCCCAGGCTGTGGCTTGTATTCCAGCTCCCATCCCAGAACTAGCAGCATCAGATTTCCCAGCACTCCCTCACTGTGCGAGGATCAAGGCACTTAGGGGATGAAGCCATTAGAGGCCGGGAAGGATGAAAGATGAGCTGTACGGCCCTACTCCCACCTCTGCCCTTCCGTCGTCACTCAGCCTGGAATGCCTCCCAACATTGCTCCTCTCGCAAGGCTTCTGCCTTCCTGAAGACAAGCCATCTCCATCTGCCCCATGAAAAGTCCCCGGGAAAGTCTGGGGCCTCCACCAGGGAGGTTTGCCTCCTGTTGAGTAAGCGGCAGAACATGTCTAAGCAGCAACAAGAGGAAACAGAACCTGAACCTACTTGTAGCAGGGACTGTGAAGGGAAAGTAGTGACTGATGTGTTTTGAATACAAGTCACAAAAAATCAAGTGTTTAAGAGAATTCTCTAGCTTTGACCATTCAGATTTCCTGGGTGCAAAACAAGAACTAAATCAGATGAGAGATCATCCAGTTTGTGCGTTGGGCTGATCTCTGTAACAGACACAAAATGCATCTAGTGGGGAGGAGGTATGCTGGGGCCAGCCCAGGTCCCGAGTTTGGATGAGCTCCCTTTGAGCCAGTGACACAAATGCCTGATAAACGTGGTTACAAAGCCTGGTCTATTATCAGGCTTTCTGCCACTTCTTCTAGGGAAAAGCTCCCCCAGCACTCCCAGACTTGCAACTGAGGACGGAAGTCTGCACAAGAGAAAAGTGAAAGGTGGGGAAAAGGGGCGCAGAGCCCCAGCTGGGCTGCGCTCCTGTTGTCCCACTAGGTGACAGCACCCACATGCACATGCACTGCACTCCCACAGCACTCAGCAGGATGCTGCAGGCACCCGCTGCCTCCACCCCTCACCTCTGGAGACAGCTGAGAGCACAGCTGAACTGCCTGGACCAAGGGCAAGGCCTCACACAGGAGCTGCACAGCAGATGTGAGCTGTAACCTGTCCTCCCTGCCTAGAGGTGCATGCCAGAACCTGGCTAGTAGGTGCTGTGCTTAAATAAAGCACCCCTAAACTCTTGTTGTCACTGTATGGGCAGCCCACAAATTCCAGGCTGCTATCAGTTCCCTGCCCCTCAGCATGGGTCTGGATTTTGTGTCCCCTCCCCTGCCATGCTGCTCACCACCTACGGCAGAGGCCTTGGTCACCACTGGGAGGAGGCAGGCAATATCCCGCACTTCATGCACAAATGCCACCCTGTTGTAATCCCACACCCAGAGAATCGCAGAATCATTTAGCTTGGGAAAGACCTTCAGTATCACCAAGTTCAAGCATCAACTTGACCCACCGAGTCCCATCACTGAACCATGCGTGACACCTAGTGCCATGTCCATGTGTCTCTTAAATACTTCCAGAGACGGGGACTCCATCACTTCCCGAAGCAGCACATTCCACTCTTTCAGTGAATAAATTCTTCCTAACGTCCAATCTATACCTCACTTTGTGCAGCTTGAGACCATTAGTGTCTCCAAACTGAAGACCAGGAAGGTCTCCAGAGGCATGCTTCAGGCTGGGCATCAATCCTGGCCCACTCTGGTTCGAGACAAACAGCTGACCCTGCAGTGGTCGGAAGCGCAGGCTGCCAAAGCTGCCCCATGGCAGAGACTCATGGGCTGGATTCCTGGCTGGCAGCCACATGACTCTGCAGGCAAGTTTCTGCTTCCAAGACACGATGGCCCCATGAGAACATCTGAACTCTCTTCACGAGCTTGCACAACGCTTTGAGCTGCGAGAAGATGTAGAGCTGTGCCTTCTGCAGTGCTGGGCTGAGCTGCAGCCGTCCCACAGAGAAGCATCATCTGTATCATTCCTTTCATCCCACATAGCTACTGCAGTTTTTTAAAATGGAGGCAGCATCCACTTTTTATGTCTTGGGGAAGCAGAGCTTTTGGATCTTACCTGATCAGTCCAGGCCTGTGACCCATTCTTCTGTACTATTTCTCATAAGGGCTTTGGAAACACATGTCCTTAAAAGCTTCCCGAGAGGGAAAGGGCTACCAGTTCTCACTACTTCTCATGTGCATACATACGTTGAGTCAGTTGAGACAGCTGCTTTGGTGCCCGATGGAAGCAGTGCAGTTTTTCATCTCCAGATAAGACATCAAACCTGCGTTTGCCTCAGGTGCCCTGTCACTGTTGTTCTTCTCTAGCACAGATGCTTTGAGAGAAAGGGGTCTCACAGGCACTTCTTCCTTGGTTGCCATTTTGCAGTGCCTCTCCTTCCTTCTTGACATCCCCTCTCACCCTGGCATCACCTGTGGCACTTCAGCTTTCCTAAGGCTGAACCACTTTTCCTTGCATGGTCTTCCCAGCACCAACAGAAAGGCCTCCCCTCCTCCTCCTCCACCCCAGGCCAGCCCAGTGCCCTAACCTAGCAGAAACACCAGCCCTGCCAGAACCAAAAGGCTGATTCTCAGCAGGGCAGAGGAGTGGAGAGGCCCATGTCAGGAATGGGGCTGGGGCAGAGCTGGCACAAGGGAGCAGGGCGCTTTCAGAGCTCTTATCTGGGGCAAGGGCAAGCTCTCACCTCTCCAGCAGCAGCAGCAACGTGTTGGAGTGACGCAGCAGCTGGCCTGACCCCAGCCGTGGCTGCATCCACTGCAAGTGACATTTGATAATGAGAGAAGCATCCAGCCTCTCTCTTTTCCTAAAAACATGTCCCAGCTGCTTCTGTGCTAGGTGGATGGCAAGGAAGAGGGGTGGGATAGGCATGAATGTGCCCAATAAGAGAGTGTGCTTTGGCAGCAATAGCCAGGGATGTATTTGCTGTTCTCAGCAGCACAAGATTAGGCAGCCCACGTGCTGCCTGAATTTCTAGGCAAGATGAGACATGATAAAGAAAGAGGGTGAGGACTCCATTTATTTCCACCCATTTTTGCTTATTAAACAGAACTTTCTTTGGGAGACCTTAGATTCCTTGCAACTCCTCCAACACGCAGAATTTAATTTCCAGTGCTGGGCCAGCAGGCTCCCTACCAATCACTTTCTGTGCAGACACATTTCCTTCCTGCTGGTGCTTTTTTTAAGACTGTGCTGCTCAGTTCCTCTTCTGCAGCGGCTGGCTTTTGGCTGATCTTTTTTTAAACGGCTGAAACAAAAAGAGTCTATAGAAACCGTAAGCTTAGCAAAAGGGTGTTGGAGGTTTTCCTGGTTGAATTTTGGGTTTGCAATAGAGACATTTCCCCTGCAGTAGGAACCACATCCTCATTCAGTGATTCGCTTGCACTGGCTACTGAAATCACAGTGCAGACAAGTCCCCTTGGAGGTGTAGCTCCCAGTGTGCCTGCTGCACGCTGGCCCTGCACCGCACGCCTGTCAGCTGTACAGCCCGCAGCCGGGCAGCCATTCTCGGAGACACAGCTCCCTCAGGTGGCTCACTGAACAGCTGTCAGACCTCCAGGAAAGCAGGAATGGAATAAAGCAGAGCTACAGTGATGCCAGTGACAACCAAGACCTCAAAGGTTCTCCCTTGTCGGACAAGAAATCAGGGCCGCATCCCCCAAAGGAAGATGAACAGCAGCAGCACAGCAGTGCCCACAGCCTGCCCTTGCTCTCCCATGTTGGCAGACACTGGCAGAGCCACCAAGTGAAGGGAAGAGCCCGTCGTGGCAGTGAGTGGAAAGCTGGAGACCAGGGCATACATATATAAAAACTCATCAGCAAAGCTTCACACCTTTATTTCCTTTCCTTTCTTGATGAGAAATCTTGCATTTGACTGTCACCGTGCATATGGCAGAGCAAGAGGACCTGTCTGAGTCGGGCAGCTAACCACAGAGGTCCCAGACTGTCTCAACAGGTGCTACCCTTCAGCAGGAGGCCCATCAAAGGCTCAGGTGCCCCAGCGTGCAGGCCTCACTGCCCGTCCCCCCTCCCCAGGGCCCAGACAGAGTGCTGTAAGCACGGCGATGCGTGTCAGGGTGCCCGCAGGCCGCGTGGTTTCCAAGCTGTTGTTTGTAGCCCATGGTCATCCCATGCTTGCTCACCTGCCCCAAGCCACCGAGAAGGGCTGGAAATGAAAGTGGGAATTACTGTGGGAGGGCAGCAACGCCAAATGCTTTCCTTCTGTTACAATGCAGGCAGAGAAAGCGTGTGGGAAATGTGGCCAATGAGCGCTGCCGCGTGGATATCTTCTCTGCTGGCTGTGGGGTTATCTCTTCCTGTTATCTTAAAACCTGCATCTCAGAGGCGCTGGAGACAGAGGCCAGCTAGCAATATCACCCAGAACAAAAGGTGCACGAAGCACCAGTGCGATATGGAGGCTGGTGCTGCTCACAGCAGCAGGCAGAAACCAAATACCAGCTTGAGGTGCTTTCCTTCGGTCCTCTCCTTCCCCCCCAGGTACACCACGCTCCGCAGCCACTTCAGGGCCCTGGAAGTCCCCTCCTCTCCCTCTTGGCTGGCACATTGTTCTTAGGCCAAGGGGCACATGGGTCAAGTGCAAAGTACTGCTGTGTAAAGAGGGAAATTAAACCACCCCCCGTGGGCGTTCTGCAGGAAAGGAGAGCTAGAGCAGAGAGCAATGTTTGAGTAGTGCAGCCAGGGGAAGCACCATGAGAGGCAACAAAATGTGGCTGGTCCTGGGATTATAGAAGGAGGGGGAAGCAGGAGGCCCAGCAAGGCAAGCAACACCTGCCCCCTGCCCCAGGGGCACCCCACAGCGTGGGTAAGGTCTCTGTACAGAAAGAGAAGCCCCATCCCAGGACTGTGAGCGTGGTAAAGTTACATGACTCAAATCCTGCTTCCTCAACATCCAGCTCCGCTTCTACAGCAAGGGTTCCTGTGCCAGCCCATTCCTCTCCACCTGCCCTGTCACTCAGCATGCTGCATGCTCACTCCTTGGGCCAGCTCACCTGGTCCCTGCCCTCCTCCTCTGCCCCAAATCCCTGCTGGAAAGCCCAGGGCAGCGTGCCCATGCTGACCCTGACACAAGGCAGCCCCATGTGTTCCTTTCCCACTCTCTCCCCTCAGCACAAGACAGCATTGCCCAGCGGGATATTTCACAGATTTCCTGGTTACTAGAAACTGATCTTCTCACAAGTCTGAGGTCAGACTCCTGCACGTTATCACTCACAACATATGAGCAAGCCCCTGGGTCCCTCTGGGCCCAGGATGACCGTCATTCAGTTTGGATCAGAAGATGACATCTCTGACAGCCCGCTGGCTGCACAGCCAGCACCTAAAAGGAGTGTTTGAGGACCTTTGCCCCCTGAGCCAAGCTCTGCTCTGACCTATCACCCACATCACACCCCATGGAGGACTGCAGCCTGAAAGACAAATTCGGCATTTCTTGAGCCTATCGCAAGGTTTCCGCATAGCTGAAGCACTGAAGCCCTGTTTGTCAGAATGGAGAAGAGGGCTGATGGGCCAGACAGTCCCAGCTGGGGCTGATCTCCACATCAGAGCCTGAGGATCTGATGCAGAATAGGGGTGAAATGGATATCACATCCCCATGGGATCACTTTGGCAAGCATGCCAAGGAAGACATTTACCTGCCGCAGTCTCCTGCTTGATATTTTACAGGCTCAAAGTTTCATTTTAGAATTGAAACTATCTGGCTCCAGTTCTGTCTGTGCCAGAAGCCCAGAAGCAGGATCTCCGGGTCTGTTGCCAAGGTCTCATATGCTTCACTAGAAAGCCCGTGTTTGGGCAGCAAGTGCTCCTGATGTCCAGGGGCCTAAGACTGGGACAGGAGACATGAGGCCAGCCATTGCTTTTCAGGGTGCCTACTGCACAACTGGTGAGCACTGCATGAGCACAATACAGCCGCCCTGCTCTGAGCATGGGGTTGCACTTTCCTCCCATTCCTTCAGTGCTGGTTCTTGTTCTCCATCTCTATCCAAAGCCGGCTCCTGCTAACACCTGGGCAGCATATGCTGCGTCTTTCACAGCAGGGAGGACAGGCCAGCGTCCTTGCAGAGTGCAGCTCAGCACATCAGCCCTCTTGTCTCATCCTTCATGAGAAGAGTGGGGAAAAACACTTTGTCTGGCAGATGTGTCTGAAGAACCAAGGAAGGCCGCAGTGAGTATCATCAGAGCGGAGCACTTCCTGTTATTTCTTAGGTCTTGGTGTTAGCTGATTTTCCAGAACTGAAACACCCTCTACAGCACAAAAACCTGAGACCTGAATGCTCCATGACACACCTTCAGAGAAACTGCTGGCTTTTCTCAGAGCCATCAAGCAGAACTCAGGAACGTACAAATATCATCTGTTGCAGTGCATTGAAACAAACATGAGACATCACAAAAGCAATGGTGACTACCAAGGAAAAGGCAACAGAAGAAACATAAGCATTGCCCTGACGAGACTCCCATTGTGTGGGGTTCTCTGTGCTCATATTCCTATGTTGACCTGAGGAAGTGCTCTGTTTTCATGCAATTCTACCCAACAGGGCAAAATTCAACTCTTTATACTCAGCTCAGAGCCCTTTGGCACCTAACAGGGAGAGATCTTGCTGGAAAGCTATGGAGTGAGAGCCTGACAGCCCGGAGGAGACCTCAATGGGCTGCAGCAAGGCCAAAGGCACCCACAGGTACAGCAGCAAGGTGGAGGGCAGCACCGAGATGTGCACCTGCCCACTTCACTGCTGGCAGCCCAGTCCCCAAGGAACAGGAACCAAGGGCAGCTTTTGGGTGTGCTCAGCCCTCAGCACTCCTCAAGCTGAGACAACAAGGTTTCACAGTTCACAGCGTGATCTGGAGCCTGGCCTCGGGGATGAGGCTGCACCCAGTTTGTAGCCAAGAGCAGAAAAACATCTTGCCTCGCACTCCTATCCAGGGAGTCCTCATGCAAAGAGCCAACACACCTCACTGCTGGGCCAGCATCCCCACACGCTTCTTTGACCTGCCCCCATGCTATGGCATGTGTCACCTCAGCATCAGCCCCAGGGAAAGGAGGGCAGCAGTGGGCAGGGAGCCCGGAGGTGTTTTCTGCTTTAAGGGGACAGAACAGTGAGCACTACCCACCCTGGGGCCAAACGCAGTGCCATGGCTCTCTTTGGCTGGAGAGGAGAATGAGGATCTGAAACCAGACCATGCCGCACCCATGTCTGCTGCAGCCAGGACTGCAGCACAGAGCACTTCCCCGCCCAGAAAACCAGAAACAAGCAAGAGGGATCAGGCAGAGGGCACAGACTGGCGGGGCACTTCATGGAGCAGGAGCATAGCTTCAGCACAGCCACCACGCTGCAAGGGCAGCCAGCAGCGTTTGCAGGGCTGCCTACCAGGGAGATGCCAGCATAGCGGCGTGGCCATGTCCCAGGCTCTGGAAAAAAACACCAGGCATGAGGCACAGAGCTGCAGACCCCCACCAAGTAAGCCAGAAGAGCCAGGTCCCTTGACCTAGGAACACAACAGAAGCTGAGCAAGCCCCACGGGGAAGGAGCTCCTCCAAAGCACTCCTGCAGCTCTGTTATGCCCGTGGCACCAAGAGCACAGATCAGTGGCAGTGAGGTCCCGGGAGGAGCCATCACATGACAGAAGTGATCTATACCTCCTGGTGACCTGTGTGACACTTCCTGCACCACAGTTTCTGTGGCTCAGGGGTCAGAGTGTTTTCCCTGTACCGAAGTGAGATCCAGATGGGATCCCAGCACAGGCATGAGACAAAACACCCACCACCGGCTCTTATCTTTATTCATTCACTACAGGGACGTGGTGTATATTACATAATAAACCATGAAATGTTTATGAAATGCATTTTTAAATAATGAAAGCCCTAAAACAAGCTGCAGAAAGCTAAGGCAAGAACAGGTAACCCTCTCATCACTACGTCTACCCCTGGAGCTCAAGCAAAGTGACTGAGCTCTGGAGGAAGCAGAGACCCCCTTCACCCTGACAAGTTTCTTTCCCACCCTTATACCAGAAGATAAAAATAGTCCCATTTCGGAGGAGAAACAAAGGGCAGCTGTTTTAACTCCCATGATATGTGCAGGACAGTCAGCCCTGAAGGATGTACTGCATGTTCTTCTGCCTGTTGCAACACAACATTGGGTGGATGTCTCATGCTCTGTGACTCTGGCAGCTCTCCTTCTCCACCTGCGCTGCTGCCTTTTACACCAGATGGGTCAGTTTGTCCATTCAGACACTGCTCTAAGAAGGCCTGTCCTCTCTCAGCTCCTCAGCTGTCCGATAGAGGCAGTTGTGAACATTTCCAAGGACCAGAGGAGCGAGGAGTGTTTGTCCAGAACACATAGAGTGAGGCAGCAGTAGTTACTGCAGTCCAGGTACGCACCTCTGCCTTTGGGAGAGAGAGACCTCTCAGCAGCTCTCTGTAATCACCTGGTGCTCACCAGCATTCATGAGGTGCTCACCAGCAAAATCAAGGGACTTGGTAGCTCATCACTGGATGGGTGGCCTGGTGATGAAAGCCATGACAGTTCAGACAATACCACTATTAAGGAGGCTGCTTAGCAGTTTGTAATACTATTCTTATGAGCCAATGTATAGCAGACCTACGGAAAGAATAGTTTCATTTTATTTGCCAACAAATAATCACAGAAAACTGAGCTGAAATGATAGAGAAAATGAAGGAGATAATCTTCTCCCATGTGCGTTTTTCCCTCATGAAGACTTCAAGGCCTTTACGTCTCTTTTCAGTACTTTCTTCTCAGTGTTGGACAGCACCAGTTCTTTCAAGATCAGATCAGCAATTAGCTATATACAATTTATTTTTCTGTCCAGGAGATCATGCATTTGATGCTGAAAACAGAGGGCTTTCCTGATGTGTGGCAGGAGAACGGGAAGCTGTGTGACAAAACCAGGTAAGGTCCATAAGCCCATGTTGTCTCAGTAGGGCTCACTTCTTGATATAACCCATCCAGGGAGCAAGACAACAACAAGGTGCTGTAAAAACAAGTGAGCCACAAAAAGACACAGGTGTTGAGGCTCAGTGCTCCACACCTTAGCGTGGAGTCACTTGAATTAAAGTGGCCTCAGGGATGAGGTCCCACCACCTTCAGTCTCCTCCGCTGGGTCCCTTTGTCTCCAGCTGCTTGATGCTCTCCCCAGTTTTCTGCAACAGATGCTGACACTTCACAGCTGAGCACTAGGCAAGCCTGGGTGGGAGGGGCTCCTGACTGTTGTAAACCTCCTCCTTCAGAGCAGAGAGACCTCCGTCCCCCCAGACCAGGCGCTCAAGGCCTCTCTCTGGGTTGGCTCGGAGCCTGTGGCCGGGTGCGTGGCCTGGGCCGCGGGGGCACTGCTTGCGGCTGCACATGGGGCTGTGGCAGAGGCCTCTGCTGCATGCGGAGCTGCTGGGGAGGAGGGTTGGATGGCGGTTCAGGGAGCTTCCGCATCACCATCTCTTTGTCCACCTGGCGAAGCTGCTTCATCCTCTCCTCATCTGCAACAACAGGAGGCCCCAGTGGTCAGGCACGTACTTACAACTAAGAAGACAATGCTGTTTAATATTAAAGTTGAACAGCAAGGAAGAAGTGCTTGGCCCATGGGAGAAAAGCCAAATATTGCTCTTGCCTGCAAGGCCACTGTCACTCTCAGGTTGTCCTGCTACTCCAGCAAACAACCAAAATCCCCATCACCCACACACCCCAGGCAGTGCTGAGAGCTTCACAGTGTCCCAGCCGAGGTCAAGGTACCAGGAGGCACCACTGCCTTCTTTGGTCACTGCTGGACACTCTCAGTTTGAGCTGTTCTGTCCTCTTCTGGAAATGAGCCGCTGAAGGGAAAGTGAGAGGCACCCACAGGGGGCAACACAAAAGCTCAGCCCTGCCGCTGTCTGTGCTGGGACTGCCGTGAAGATTTCCAGGCGCCTGGAAGCTGCCAGCATGAATTTTCCAATATGTGTAGAAGAATTAAAATTCCTGCCAGCTGACTTTTGATCGTTAACTCATCATTTGTGAAATGTCAGTCATTGAGGATTTGCCTTTGGGGTACTGAAATAACCTCACACACCAAAGTGTTTCAAAGAGGCCGGTCACCATCTTATTTTGGTTTTTATTATCCCAGATATCTCTTTTTCTTCTCTTTTTTCTTGAATCCAGAACCAAAAACTGAGGAGATGTTGTCACTGCACTGTTGAGTTTACCCCATTCAAACTAGAACAGCTGTAACGTAAGGCAACACTGATGGCTGTGCTCACACTGGCATTGTGCTCACAAGCTATGACAGGCCCTCTGAGATGACATCCCCTGGTTGCACTGTTGCAAGCTCTCCCAGGGAACAGGGAAAGCACCTGCCTATTCTTTGTGATTGTAACTTCAGAGAAAGTGAGAGGGCCACGGTGAGTTACCCATACTTGTTGCCCACACAAACGTTACCCTCTCTGCCTTGACAAAGACTTCTGCGGTGTACAAAGGAGTTTTTTCTCCCATTTTGTAGTTTGAGCACTGACTCACACAAAGACTAGCTGCTATTGAAGACCACACAGAAAAACTGACACGGTACGTGGGTGCAGGACTTGAAAACAAGCCTTCAACACCAACATGCTGCCCTGGCTGCAGGGTGACCACCCTCATACTCAGGCTTCCTCTTCTGGGTGGGCCAGCCAACTCTTCTTGAGTGTTAGCTCAGCATCCTCTGCCCACTCAAACTAGGGGCAGTTCCTGAGTTGTAATTCAAGGCAACCTCTCCATCAAGACAGAGTCTGCACTGAGAGGTGACTCTAGCAGCTTGTTTTCTTATAGAGGCTTGAATTTTGGACAACAGTTGAAAACTCTGCCCATGGTCTCTTTAAAGTGCCCCAAGCTAGACCTCCAGCGTTGATAGGCCTCCATCAACACTATTCTGTAGAGAAGACAAGCACCAGGAGATGCCTGAGGAAAGTCACTGAAAAGACAAGTTCTTGTCCCTTCCCACTGTGTGCAGTGTTTCCAAATGTGACTAACGATGTCAAAGATCCTAGTTTTACACTATATAAATTTACTGAAAAACATCTGCTGACAGAATGCCTAATTGAATGTTTAGCCCCACGCATGTTCGTGACAGGTGGCCTTGGCCAAGGATTAGAGCAGCAGTTCTTCCCCCACAGATAAACAGAAGGGATTGAGAACAAAAAGCCTTTTGTTCAAAGCATGTGTTGGAAACCAAGACTGACGGCAGCAGCTGACCTGCTGAGATTCACCGTGTGCCAAAAACGGGTTCCTGCTCAAGCGATGGCAGGAGATCTTGCTCTTGCCCACAGGGGTGCTGTCAGTAGGAAGCTGTAAGATTGTAGGTGGCTGGAGAGCAACTTAAAGCCTTTAAACACTTACCATCATCTTCAAGCCTGTCTGCTTTTTTCTTCCTGAGACAATAAATAAGCAAGATCACAAAGACTACAAAGAATACTGCGCCTCCTGCTATGCTCAAGATGAGATAGAGGTCCAGCTGGCCTAGTTAGAAGAATAAAGAGGATGTTAGAAGGAAAGAAATAACTTGCATAACACCTACCTAAAATTCTGTATTTTTCTCCTGTTGATTATGAAGGCAGCCCCAGTGAGAGAGCCCACCCTTTGCCCTTTCTCTGTACACAGCAGAACCTTACTGATCCTCTGCGTGGAGAACAGGGTAGGAGAACACTGCAAAATTTCTTTGCAGAAAATTGAAACCAGAGCACTCGTGTGTGCTAGCTCTTCTTATTTAAATCAGCACAAATGGCCTGTTCCTGCAATAGACCCTTTTAAGGACAACGAGTATCCAGGCAGTGCTCAGCATCTAACAGAAATAAACTTTTTTCTAAGTACTTCATACCAATCTGAAGACACTGAGAGCAGCTTGCCTCATAGCATTTTGGTACTTCTGCTTCAATTTTCGGCTCTATGCAAATTAAAAATAGTGAAGATGGAAAAAACATAACCAAATAACCCACAGCCTCAAAATGAGAGCTTGATTTTCTTGGCAAGCTAAGATTTATGTTAGCTTTTTTTTTTATTTTTTTTTATTTTGGACAGATAAGTTTTGCCAGACTCTTGCCTTCTTTCACCACCTCCTGCTTGGGTATTCATGTCTGAACACAGGCACTATGCAGCTGAAACCCACAGAAGTGTTCCTTCCTTTCTCCCTGGAAGACAAAGCTCCAAGGAGGAGACTCCACTGGTACCACTCTCAGCATTCACCAGGCATGCATGTGAAAGGCAAGAATCACAAGACTGAAGTCAAGATATATATTTACAGTATGAAGACCGGCATCAGCCTGGGCTGCTCCCCAAGGGTGAGTGGAGAGAAAGAAGTACCCTCAGCGATCTGCTTCTCCTCACCTGTTTCAGCTGCCAGTGTTGCACTGAGATGTGTTTGCCCTTTCAGTGCCTGTTTCTCCCGGCTGACTATAAGCAGAGCCCAGGCAACACTTTGGGCTAGTCTGCCCTGCCTTAAACTGACCTGACCCAGCAGGACGTTTTCACACTCGACTCCAAAGCCCCTTCCCCAGTACTGCACTGGAAATTCAGCTTAGAGCAGAACATCCAGTGTAACACTGGTAGGATCTGCCCCTTGTTTTTGCCTTATCTTTCAGAACAGTTTTACCAGGGGGTGGTACGGGTACAACTTTTTTCCTATCTAATAATTTTCAGGACTATTCCGGCCAGTTAAAGTGCAATTCCTTCAGTTCTCTTGCACTGACTGTCTTTTAGGAAGATAACACTTCAAATGAGTAAGGAAATCCAAGGCACGTTTGAGCCATGCTCGTCTGAGTCACGTATCCCCAAAGCTCAGCTAACTTCTCCATAACCTCCTTCCTGGTTTCTAGGCCAGCCTGGAGAGTCCAAGCAGCTTATTCTTCCTCTTGTGAGAGCACCCGTGCACATCCAATGGTAGCAGACAACCAGCGTGGAGAGGAGAAAAATAACATGCAAGTGATTTTCCCACCATCAGGGTGTAAATCAAGAGCAAGTGCCCTGAAACCAGTGCCATGGCTTCATGCACACAGGAGAGGATCCCAGGGCACATTTTCCAAGTCTGAGCTGTTAACTGCTGTTGCAGTAGCTTACCCTCTGGGGTAGTTTTATGCTATCATACCGAAATCATCTCTCAGGCTACTATCCTTGGGAAGTGCTGCTTGTTTTAAAGGAATGAAGAAGTAAAACAAAGAGAGGAAGCTGTTTTCTGCCTCTCGCAGATTGCTGTGTGCAGCCAAAACCCAGCACGAGCAGCAGACTCACGGTACTGGGTACAGGGAAGCATCGCTGCTTCTGGCACCTGGACCAATCCTGCAGATGCACACAGCTACATCAAGCCCTGTCACTGAGCTCTGCCCAACTCTGGTAAAAACAGATTTTTTACCTGGACACTTGAGTTCCTTTTCCGTTGTTTTCTCGCTGGCTAGGTTCTTTACAGTACATCTGAACATCCCAGCGTGTCGGGTACTAAATTCCAGCTCTGTTACGTTACTTTGGGATTTTCTGATTTTATCTTGAGTCAGTACTAACGTAAGTGTTTGGTTCTCTGTCTTCTTCACTGCGCATTTCACATACAGGGTTTTATTAATGCATTCAGCGCTGAGGATTGGCTGAGGGACAGGCTCTGAAAAAGAGAAGGGGCAGCTCCAGTAAGGTTTCTCTGTCTGAAAATCTCCATCATTAAGCAGAGGAGGGAATTAGCAGTGAGGGAGTAACACCAGCTAATGAGACCAGAGAAGAACGAAGAGCAAATCAGACCTCCGCTGCAGGAGCAACAAAGCAGTATTAATAAAATGCAGTCCTTCAGCCTACATATTTGTCCTAACACACTTCTAATCTGTTCGTCTCCTTCCATTCCCTTCGCAATTCCCTACAAGGTGTTTCTTCCTTAAACAAGGTGTGGTTGTGCCAGCAAGAGCAACTACACTGTACCGTCTCCTCTATCCATTTTCATTGTAGCATTACCACTATTTAATATCCATTTTTTATCCCCAATTCTGCTGCTGAATAGAAATATCTGTAGTTCACATTGTAAGGGCATTTGAACTCTAGGTAGTTAACCACACAAAGCACAACCCGAAGGGATGCTGAACCTTACTTGAGTAATTTGGGGCAGAGGGGAAGAGCCCCAGATGTGGAGCTCTGGCAGATCTGGAGGCCATCTAAGAGCATTTCAGAGAAGCAGAGCTGCACAACACGGCTGGATTACCTCCAGGCTCAGCCTGGCTTACAGCCAGCCCAGCCAGAGCAGGGGAGGAAATGGTGTTTTCAGGTGGAGGATGAGCTGGAGGAGGCTGGAGGCAGCCCTCTGCAACTCCTGCCCCAGTGTTTCGGTGCTAATGCTGTCAGCTCTGATCTGCCTGTACCCATCAGGAGAGATTTCCTCCAAGACGGAACAAACAGCTACTTACGATGCTTGATGCATCACCAAAGGCACTTGGCTTGCATGACAGCCACAGCATGAAAACCCATCACAACAGAAAACAGAACACAGAGCAGCCCACTTCGCTCCAAGGAGGCTGTGACAGAAGAAACTGATTTCCATCTCTCTCTCTGTCCTACATGCACCTAGCTATGTTTTGTGCCGACTGTCACTGGTGATGCTGATTGAAGCAGAGAAGGCTCACAGGACTTTCCTCAACCAGGGACAACTGGCAGAGGCATCAGATGAAAAAAGTTGAATTTCTACCTGTTAAATGAGGTAAACAACCACAAACCAGGGCCATCTCTAGGTGTAGGCAGCATAAGCTACAGAGGGTTTTGAAGGTTTTACAGAGGCTTTGAAGCCATTAAGAGCAAATCAAGTCTAGGTTCACACTGTAACAAGGAAAGGCATCCTCCGTCTCCTCATGAACCCACTCCTCTCCTGTGGGCTGTAGAGCATCCTTCAGGGAATGCCCCAGCGTGAAACACTAGAGCCCAGGTCCTGGTGATGCCGATGTGTGTTGATGTCTTCATCTAAACCATTTTTTTTTCCCCAGAACAGCTGTTTTTCCAACTTCAGTAAGAAAGTGTAAGCTGGATGACAGCTGACGCTGGCACCCAACAGTTACTAAAGGATTTTACTTCCACAGCTGTGTGCTGGAGGTAAGGCAAGCTGTCTGCTGCACAGTAGGTGAAGCGATGCAGCACACAGCTAACTTGCAGCCTATCGCCTTCCCCCGAAATTACACCCAGGTAACCCCAATGACAGTGCCTTAAAGCATGAGTAAGTAGAATCAGGCCCCAGTGGCTTCCTGAATCTACAGAGAGTTTGCAATGATGCGTTCCAGAGAAGTGAGATGCCCTCGCTTCTCAGCAGTCCACTAGCCATGGGGCCTTCCTGCTGCACAGAAACACTGCTACAACCGTTGTGGCTGGCTTTGCTGCTGCTGCCTCATCACAGCATCATTCAGTCTGCCAGCTGCTGCCCATGCGCTCAAGGCTGGCAGAGGTCTGCTGGCTGAGGAAGGACAGAGCAAATCCATCCTCTTGCTGGGGAAAAAAAAACCTTGTTGTTCTATGGCTTAGCAGCCATAAAGGAGCAGAATAGCCATCCCCATCTTTCCACTCATCCCAGAGACCTTGGGCTGCTACTACTGCCATCTCTCAGGACAAGACACGGCAGGGGAATGCAGGCTGCCTTCATGCTTGGAGCCCATGCAGATGAACTCGCTGGGTGTGGGCTTCAGCATGCTTTGTATTTGTTGTGCTATGCTAGCTGAGGGCAGGGATGCAGGAGGCTTCTTCCCCTACAAACTCAAACCAGTGCCTATCGTGGTGCATCTCAGGGGAGGTGACTGCTGGAGATTTCTTGTGTTGGAGACAAAAAAAAGAGTGGGATCCCATCAGCTAATGACAGGCTCTCAGTGCTCCCCGGGCACGTGGAGGGAACTGGAGACTGACAAGGAGAGGAGCAAGAAAGCAGCAGAGGTCCAGAGGGGATCAAGAGGAGCAACGGGAGGGAGGAAAGAGGTGCATCCCCCGGGAGTCCTGCCTGAAGCAGAAAGGGGGGCAATGTTCCAGCTGTGACTGGGAATGGGATGAGGAGAGCAAAAACTCACCCTGAATGATGAGCTCTGTTTTTTCTTCTGCCTTCAGCTTTCCATTCTTGTCATAAACAGACACGGTGTACACCCCACTGTCTTCTTTCACCAGCCGCTGTATTAGCAGAGTCCCGTTGACAAGCACCTTGCACCTGCACAGCTTCTTGTCTGTGTAATAACTAGTGTGCATGTCTTTTATCTCGAGCAGCCTCTTGTTGTCTCTCACCCAGTTTGCCTTGTACACCTTCTCAGCAGTAGCAAGGCCGAGTAGAGCTGTCTCATTCACTGCCTTGTAAATCCTCCTGGTGCTGGTGCTGCTGCCTATGAAGGGAGGCACAACCAGCCCGTCAGCGCACCTCAGACAGCCTGTTCACCACCCACAGCCATGACCAAAAGGTTTTCATTTTCTACCCACTCGGCTCCTCAGGCCTCTCTTCCTTACTGATGCTGTTTCCTTCCCCCGCTCCAAAGCTCCTCTTGATCATTCATTAGCTAAATGTCAGCACCCAATTCAATTCTGAGGAAGCTAATAAGAACCCAGTTTTCAAAAGTGGCCTTTGTCCTCTGGCTGATTTATTCGGAGTGATTTTGGATGCTGAGACTCACGGTTGCCTGTGAACTTAACCCTTCCTGAAAATAGGGTCACTCGGGCAGGTTTAGCAGTTGGCACAGGCTGACGTGCAGAGCAGTCGTTGCTGTGATCATCACTGTGAGCAGCGAGCTCATGGTGACCATGGATCATGGGATCACTTCAGCAGCAACAGTGATGGCAATAGTAAAGGTAATAGTGATAATAGTGGCCTAAAAGACGTGCCTGTGTCAAGCAGCGATTGCCAGGCATCAAAATGGAGGGAGACGTGGGGCTGCAGGCCTCAGTGCCCCTCCGCAGTGCCTCCGCCTGTCAGGGGGAGAAACAGCTGCTAACCACAGCCTGCGAGCTCATCGGGCGCTGGAGATGCTGGGAGATAAACAGAGGCAAGAAAAGTCTTTTCCCTTGAAAGGTGCCTTTTGTAGATACCGCCTGCAAAACAGGCAGGAGGAGGCCACCCCACAGAGGTGATGCCGGGGCTGGGTAGCCCTCAGGTGACAGACAGGAAGGGCTGTTGGATGCTAAGCACATCGCCGCCCGGGAGGTCACACACTCTTCCCTCTGCACCTGGACATCTCCGCTCGAGGCCCCCCCCCAGCCCCTGCAAGCCACGGCTGTGGGAACCGGGCTTCTGAGGGCACCTTTTGTCGGGATGTCACTTCAGCACAGGCACTGCCTCCTCCCCTGGTGCGGGTGGAAAACTTGGAGGAGGAGATTTTAAAAAGTGTTCACGAGCGTGTGATGGCATGTGGTTGTAAAGAACAAAGTTCATTCAGAACTGCGACTTATTTCATTTTTTCACTTTCTGCATTCAGTGCTCTTTCATTTGTAGAATAAAGCTGATAGGCAGGAGGGGAAATTCTTTTTGCATCACCAGGGAGAGACAATTCTGCTCTAATTTTATAGATTTTAAGCACTTTTTCTTACAGGCAGAAAAAATACATCTATGCATTTTATACAGTCCTTTGCTGTAGTATATAATTCCTTATTCCTGTATCTAGCACAATGCTAAACTCCATCCCAGAGGGAAACTCAAATCCTGTCGCTATTTCATGAAACCAACAGTATTAGAAATAACCAAAGAGTTAAAATATTTTGCCTCTGCAACAAAAAAATTAATACTGAAGTGTTTCTGCCCCCACAATAAGGAGAGGTTATTAGTTCATTATTCTTCAGAGGTATTTGATGCAGTGAGTGAGATGCTCTGGAACCAAGCTATCGATTGGGCAGCAGCCATCTGCCACAGAGATGCCACGACAGGTGATGCCCAAATGGCTGAGTTCCAGTGCTGGTCTCTGCTTGGTCACAAGCAGGTGTATAGAGCTAGGAACAGGATTTCTTTGCATAACAGACACTAGCATTTGTTTTTTCTACAGAAGTAAAGAAAAACAAATCTAAGTTTTCAGAGAAAGCTCAGCATCATCTCTAAGGACTGACCGCCTGGACACATCTCTGTGGAGATCACATCAACGCTCGGACTTTTGCTAACGGAAAGTGAAGGATTCCACAGGTGTGACACCAAAAATCTGCTCAGCTAAGGAAACACCCATCTGCTAACGTTAGCTGAAACGCTCTTCAAGGAGCAGAAAGATCAGAGGTGGCAGCGTGGAGCCCACCCGCAGACACAAGGAAGAGTGAAAAAGAAAAGCTCCAAAAAGTAACTTTGGAGAAGTGAGGAAGTCTTCTGTTTCACAGCTTCACGTGTATTTGAAACCAGCTTTCCATTCAAGGGAATAAACTTCGTGTCTGCTTGGGAAGAAATACATCACATAGCAAAAATAATTTCCTTATTTATCTATTAAATCTGTTCTGGAGGAAAAACAATGAAAACAAAAAACAATCTTTAGTGGAATGAACAGGAAAAAAAAAGATCTGTGCATAGCTGTGTTGTCTCCTCTCTATGAGTTAACAACTTAATTCAGTTTTTAGATTAAGACTTAAAAAAACGGAGAGCAGTAATATACAAAATGTAAGTATGCATTTGGTTGCTGTTTTCACATCCTAGATTCGTTCAGCTCCGCTGATGACACTGAGATATATCACTCTTTCTGCTAATATTTATGGAAGAATGTAATTTGCACTTCCAAAGGATTTTTCAGAAGATCTTTGATAGGAAAAGGTAATTACATGTGATAATGGTTCTGCACAATGCACCGTGAACCAGATCTCTAATGTAACACAAGCTACCTCGAGGGCAGAGAAAACTGCATGCTGACGTTTCTTGTTATACATGTGTCAAATTAAAGCTCATTAACTTAGAACCAGAGATGTTTACAGCTTATTGTTATAATAGAAATAGGAAATTCAGGTCTTGTCCTCCTCCCCTGGCTGAAAACAAAACCAGGTAATAATAGCCATAACCCAGAGGTCCCCCGCACACCTCACCCACTGGGAAAGTTTCCTATCAGTAACATCCCCCCGCTTTGTAAATGGTTTAAAAAACAATTTTAACAACAGTAACAAAAAAAAAAAAAAAAGAAAAAAATCTCAGTGAAGACTTACATTTTACATTGGGAAACAAAAGCAGCAAGCACTCGACTAGGAAAATCCTCCTGAAGTCCATTTTCAGGGTCCAAAAAACGCAGCGCTGCCTTCTCAGTGACAGCTCCTGGCAGGTGAAGGGATCTGCTGCTGCAAGCAAGCGGCCACGGCCGTGTCTGCGCAGCCCTGTGCCCGCCTCCTGCCCTCACTGGAGCACTTCTCGTTTCTCGCCCAGGCACCCAGAGCACAGGCAGCAACACCTCCCAAAGGGCTGCTCGTGTCGGGATGGGGCCATGTGCTGTGACAAGGACGGCGTGAAGAGCACCCTGAGGGCTGCCCACCCAGCTGGAGGGCCAGGCCAGGCCCTCGTCCACTGTTGTGTCCATGTGGAGAGCTCAGCTCCACGTGCCACCTTCCTCATGGGACAGATGTGTCTTTTGGGGCAGGGGTGGTGGGAGCCTTTCTGCTCCCCCGTGACTCCATGAGCAGAGAGGGGACAGGGTTAGGGTCCCCCTGGTCCCCCACTGGGGAGTGGAAACCTACAGCTGTTGGGCAACAATGTGTGGAAAGGAGACGCACTTCCCTTGGAAAGTGACAGATCAGCTTCACATCAGCGTCTGAGCTGCAAGGGGCTGGCCCAGTGCCACACGTGGGTGCCCTGCAGGCACTGCCACCCATCCGAGCAAGCTGTGGGAGAGGAGTGAGTTTGGCAGGGGATGAAAACGTGAAAACACTGCCTTGGTCTATCCAGAAACCAGCTCCGAAGCTGGCTAATGTTGGAAAGATGATGAGGAAAGAAGATGGCAGGAGGGATGGGAGTTAGGTCCAAAAACACGTGAGCAGCTAGTAAAATCTTTATTTCTGTTTCCAACATGAAACAGATGGCGCGGGGAGGATTTCGAATTACCGTCTCAGCACAATCCCTTTGCAACAGCGGCCACTGAAATCTTCCAGCTTTTTATTGCAGGTGCAAGCCAAGAAAGAAGACAAAAGAAAAGCTATGGCACAATATTAGATAAATCTTTCTCATTAATTCATGTGGTTCTCCTTGCTTGAAGTTATAGGCAGATCTTCCAAGACCCTTCCCTTTCTCCAGCTTTGTCACCTTTTAAGTGGCTCTACAGCTGGTAACAAACACTGCAGCTTGCGCAAAAGGAAAAATATTACTCAATGGAAAATGCACTAAGGCCACAGTCAGTGTTACTGATTCCCACGCCATGGTAAAACTTAGCTTTTCTTCCTTCTCTTTGTTGTTTACTTACAAAGAACACACAACGGAGGCACACACAAAAGAAGAGAGGAAGCAACAGCAGCAAGATGACTGTTTTGTGCCTGACTTCTACCTTCAGTGGAGAAAACCAGGCAGAGGGCATGGAAGATGCCCAGAGGCAAGCAGTCTGTGTTGGCAGCACTGGCTTCAGGGTCTGCAGGAGATCTCCCAGGCCACACAGGCAGGGGTGTGCAAGGTTTGCACACTAGCACATCCGCTTCCAGCCAGAGCATCAACAGGACTTTGGGCGAATGCAGCAAGCCCAGTCCTCATCCCTCCTGCTTTTGTTGCTGGGTCCATCGAGCAGGGCAGGAGGATGCTCTGCCATGCTGAAAGCAATGCCCACATTCTGCTCAACGTTGTCTTATATTTTTCTCAAAACAACATCCCTTGATGTCACATCCCACTTCCAACTCTATGTCAGCACGTTCGTACTGGCAACACAGTGGGGCAGGAGCTGTCCCTTTGCTCTGGGCACAGCCGGCCAGCATGGTGCTGCCCTGCTCGCTGGATAGGGCTGCTGCAGAGACCTGCAAGAGAAACAGAGATCAGCATGAATGAAACACAAATGGAAAAATGTGTATCTGTGAAAGAGAGTGAGGAGAGAAGTAATGCTCCAGCAGCAGAATAAGGCTAAAAGGATTTCCAGTATTCGTAATGAAGGACACTACTTCCAGTGAATCAAGGTTATGTCATACCCAATGCCTGCAGTCTTGTAAAATCACAGCACAAATGACTCAGTATGGCAGCCTCTACGCCCCTTTCTGGCCACCAAACTTCTCCCTGTTAAGGCAACGGCAGCAAAAATCCACTCCTAAAAGGTCTGCTCAAAAATGAGCTTGCTGTGACGAGCGAAGAGTGACTCAAGAGAGGTGGCTGAGGTTCAACAGCCGATGTCCCCTGTCCGCTGTACATCACAGAAATGACACCAGGCCTGGGCGTTTGTGAAGAACTGGGGGTGCGTGCACAAACTCAACCTGCTCAGTGATTTTGTACAGCAAAACATCTTCCATAAGACCTCAAGATGGGCCCAGCCGCACTGCTGCCCTGTACTGCAGGACCACAAATCAAAGCTGCTGTGTAGAAGTGCTGGGCACCATAGCACAGCTGGGCCAGAAAAGGGGCATACCGCCCACCGGCCAGGATCTCTGATCTCACCCCTCTGAGCAGCCCCTTCTCTAACCGGCACTGAGCACCTCATGCACCAGCTATTGCTCCCAGCTGTGTGCTGCCTCAGCCCAGACATCACCTCGAGTCTTGATGGGCAGGTTGAAGCAAGGCCTACTGGGCATGGAGATCACCATGGCCTGGTTATCTCCAGCAAGCTCTTCCGCTCGCTGTAGAAAGCCTCTCTTCCACTCGTTACACAGGAAGTAACATTGCCGGGCTAAACACAGCCGGATAGAAAAGCAGGGCGCAGACAGAAAATGTCTCCCAGAGAAGTGCTGGATCTGTCTTCAGCAAGGCCTGTCATCCCTCTCATGGCTAAGGGTTCTTGGCGTCTGGGTAGCCCATCGCACTGCTAGAAATCTCCATCTATCTGCTGATGCACAGTAAACCTGAGGACCAAATGCAACCGTGACAATGGGGTGTTTCATTGCAGCCACTGCTGTCTCTGAGGTACTGTTTCCACTGCAAAAGCCACAAAGTGCTTTTGTTGCTTGCTGTCTTTTCTGCTCTTCTGTTCTTTGTAACGCGCTAACCAGTTTCCTCTCAGGGAATGTAAGTATCATACTCACATTTCCATGGAAAGGTGACAGACTCCCTCACATCTGAAGGCAACATCTCAAGAGACGATGTGTAGCTGTTCCTACCTCTAATTCTTCAATCTACGGATGAGCTAATAAATGTTCATGCCTGAGGCTAATAAAAAAAAAGACACTCGATCTACTAGAAAAGGAAGCGTACAAACACACTTAGCGTGTTATTCTCAGGAGAGATCACTTGCAGTAAGCCAGTGTGAATTTTTAGCCCATCTGCTAATTGACACCCTCTCTCTGGTAAGAAGCTTAGGTTGGGTTAAATGGCATTTGGGTGGGACTCGTTACGCTTCCCTCAAAGTAGCGTCAGACACCTCAATCTCACCACCACTTTGAGAACCTCACCACGAAACGGGACAGGAGTACTGCAGGTTCGCTCCTGTAAACTTCTCACAAAGCCAGGCCTTCGGTTGCACACAGTTTGCGAGAAGAGTGAATGTGATCTTGACTGAAATGAAAACAAAGCCTTGGCCAAATGTTTGGTGGGGATGCTGATTTAGTGGCTTGGAGCTTTGAGTCTGTTACATGCAAACTGAGGGCACTGCTTTGCCTATGTGCAGTGGAAATATTCCAAAAACGGCAACACACCCTGCCAGCACTGAAACAGCTGCCTGATGAAACTTTTTTTTTATCCTTTTCTCAAAAAAGATAGATGCAAACTTTCCAAGACAGACTTGCGCAGAATGGTCCTTGATTGGTTTTTTGGAGAAAAATGTCTCCCTGGCCATTTCCACAGCACCACATCATCAGTCCCAGGTCCTCTCTCTCCCAGATGCATTTTCTTCCTTTCTACCTGTAAAAATGTGTCAACAGCTGAACCTCAGAAGATACACTCAGTTTAAGTCTGGTCTGAAGTGCAGTCTCACAACCAACAGTTCACAGGAATTATTTGGGCCCAAGAAGATGTCAGCATCCCATCAGACAATTATGTTTGCAGATGGTACATGTCAGACTTGCTTCTCTGACACTGTTTTCCTTCACCTGTAATGAAATAGATTTAGGATCTAACTTTCAGTGTCTTACTCTAGAAATTTCAGTGACTTTACTACTGCAGAATGCACTGCTATTCAAGCAAGAGATTGTTGGCTTGATGCAGTCAACCCACCTTACACAAGAAGCCAGACATGAACAGAACAGTCTCCCCCAGTCTTAGCAGCGATAAGTACACAAAGACCTGTATGAACTGCAATATGCTCCTTCATCAAGAGAGATGAGGGGCTCACTATGCAAGGAAGATACTAGGACAGCTGAAGCCAAGCGTTCACTTGTCCAGCTGCAGGGATGCGTCCATTGTCTGGCTCAGATGATCTTCCTTCACGACAGGTTCAGAGACGACATTTCCCTGCTGACAGGCTATGAGTTTGATGTGACAATGATGATGCAGTTGCTAGCAGGTGTGGCATGACATAGGCATGGCAGTAAACGCCAAGGGGGACAGAAAAGAAGCTGATCTTAGAAATACATCCAGGAAAGACATCTCAGCATCATTTAAGTAAATAGTGTTTCGGCCAAGATTGACACTCTCTGGAAGCCACCAGCTTAACAAATGCATGAATAACTGATGCTTTGTACAATGTTTTATCTTATTACACTATTACAACTCCAAAGGGAGTGAGGGACAATCTGAAACAGGTAGCTGGGAGGACAAGAAGTGAGCCAGGAGACTGAGCACCAACAGCTGGGTAATATATTTCAATCCTAAAGGCATTTATTCCTAGGATGGGCCCCAAATGGCCTTCACACAGGTCCACACACAAAGAAAGGTCTAGACTTCAAATGCAAGCCAGCAGCATAGCTTTCTTGTTGGGCTGCAGTCATTGCAGGGGTTTGTCCCACCAGTGCAGCCACCGGGACGCACATATGCAGGCATCTTCCTAGGAGGCCTTGGAGAAGTCTCTTTTGAAGTGGCAATGCAGACCCCAAAATTGCTGACCAACGTGATTAATTTATTTCTTAAACGGTGGAGCTATGATGGCAAGCAAAACACATTATACGGCCCTGTACCTACACACAAGGAGACCTGGCCTTTGCCACCAGGAAGCTAAGATGTAAGCCTCTCAGAAACATCAGAGTGACCTCTCAGCACAGGCTGGTTGCTGGACATTGAAGCCAGAGAAAGAAGGGTCCCAAGGCTGGCACTTCCCTTGCCATTTGTCTGAGGGGACAGCTCCTTAGGGTGCAGGGACCACAGGGCAGCAGGACAGGGCACCTTGTCCCACCGTGCTCTTGGCACAGGAGACACCAAACAGATGCAGCACAGAATTACTTGGGCAGCAGCACGGCCTTTACCACAACAGTGCAAAGTGCAGGCACAGAGCTGGCTGTGTTTCTGATTGTTTACAGCCCACAGCTCCTGTTGTCAGCCAGCAAAGGTGACGGCTGAGGTGCTGTGTCACTGCATTTCCGAGAATTTCTGGGTTTTATGGTTTGGTGGGGGAAGTTCTTGGTAATGCATGAGAGCAGGGGAACTGAAGGCAAGCTGAGGCTTTTCACAGCGTTCCTATCAAGGCAGTACATCAGGGCCAGCTCCCTTTGTCACACATGTGAGTCAGAAGGAAACCAGCACCTCACATGTTAGCATGGTTAAGGAGAGAGGTGCTGTCCACCTGCCAGCTTCAGTGAGCAGCTTCCCTCCTGTGCCGGGCAGCCAGACCACACCTGCAGTGCAGCCCAGGCAGATCGCCACATGCAGCACCCCACGGGTCTCCTACCTCGTGGCAACACCACTGGCCCTTCTATCAGCAAGGTCGTTTCGTTTTTTTGTTTGTTTGTTTTTTAAACAGAGGCCTATATGGTCATCCCAGCATCACAGACAGGGAAGTGGAAGCAGGGGATGATGAAATTGAAATGACATGCTCAGGACAGCCAGCAAGCCCAAAGGAGAACAGGAAATCAAGCCAGATGCTCTCGCTGCCAGCCTACAAAGCACTATTTAAGAGCATCTTCCATGCAGACATTCAGAGCACCTATTGCCACAACCAAGGTCTCAGTGGTGCGGTTCTGGATGGTGCCACCATTCTTTTCAGCCATCCCTTCTTGTTTCCATCACAGAAGAGTAGGGTTTTGATGACTGTGTTCCTTTCTTGTCCCCTACACGCACAGCTTTCAGCTACTCCATAAAGATTTGCTGAACCTCAGAAGCCTCTTTGCAGAGCTGCAGCTACACAGTGTGACCTCAACAGAAAGTTACTATGGATGTTTTGTGCCCAGATAGGTAAGATGCACTGGGTTGGAACACTGGCTTGCAGCAGTTATTTACAGTGTCGTGGAAGTTCCTTTAAGCTCTGCATAAATTCGGTATAAGCACTGACAGATACTTTCCTCTCATTCTGAGGATGTTAAATCATTGTTTTTTTAAATAGATGCTATCTAATCATGGCAGTGTTGACTCCTACTGATCTCCCCTCCAGCAAAGAAGATCCCCTCTATCCATAGCTGGTTCTCCCAAGAAAGCTGTAAATAGTCATTTGTATTTGTTCAATAACAAAGCTTTAAACTTCCAACAAAAGGTAAGCAAACAAAACTCTTTGTCAGAAACTAAATCATCTTAAGAAAAGAACCCCAGGCCCTCAATGGCTGAGCAGGAACACGTACAAGCAGAAGTTGCATGGCTTTCTTCGTGGCCTCACATCACAGCAAGGGAAATCACATACATGGGACACAAAGAGAAACAACAAGTTCTTGCCTGTATTCCACATCCCTAAAGCTGGCCAGGGTCCTACCTTTCCACCACACTTCTCCTCTTTTCTTTGGCAAAACCCAGGGAGCAGCAGTGACTGCTGTTTCCTGAGGGAAGACATTTTATGTGACCTGAGGAGTTTGCAGGACAAAGGAGGACAGACCTGGTTTGAGCTCACGGCATCCTGCCCATCCCTGGGGGAAGAAACAGTATACATGACTGCTGTTAACTTACCATCACTTCTGTGCCTCAGCCATTAAGCCCATGCTCTTTCTTCCTCTTGGATCCTTCACAGTAGGTCTTCCACTCTGTAGCATCCTCTTCCTCTCCCAGCCTTGCTGCAGAGATGCCAGAGACACCAGCACAAGGGCTGTCCCACCCAGCTGGTCGCTCCTGCTCCAGGCTCGATGCTGCCACCTAGGAAGAGCCCTCACCCACCCCAGCTCAGCAGTCAGCTCAGTGTGAATCCAGACTGACTGCTGGACCTGCTTACAGCTCTGAGTCCCCTCCTGACTGTCCCATGCCCCATTGCTACAGGTTCATCTCTTGTTTCAGAGAAGAAATCTGAGGCCCACTGCTCTGCAATGAAAAGCTTTCACGAGAGTGCAAGCTCATAATGCTCATTGCTTCGAGCCATACGTCTGAAGTAGCTGCTGGAATTCTTTTCAAGTAGATCAAAACGTCATCACATCATCTTTTTCTTTCTCTTTTTTTGTTTCTTTCAGAATGTCTTATTACACGATGTTTAGCATTTAAAAAAAAAGAAAAAACAACTTTTAAAAATATTTCACTCTTCAGTTTTGCAAAAAACCATTTTGCCCTCAAAGAGAAACTTGTGTAAGCCAAAGCTGAGACAGCAACGCAGGCAAAAGAGTACAGATACTGAACTGTTTCTTTATTCCATTTGCATACGATATGGGAGCAGATGATAATTCTTCTCAATGTGCTGCATTTGCAATTCCAAAAGATGTGCTGAAAATTGCCTCCAAGCACTTCTTGTTGTGTAATACATCTAGTTTCTATGGAGTAAGACAACACTAAAACTAGGAGTAGCTGTGATCAGTTTAGGTGACTTCAAAAAAAAATGCATAGAATTCAGGTTTGATGCTTTGCTTTTTCAACTGATTTCCAGCATTAACTATGAAATGCACACTTTATAAATACAGTCCTGTTCAATTTTTTGTAACAGATATCAGCAACGTGTTATGTGCAATGCGCTAACCATTATCATTAGTTATGGAAATGGTTTTTCTGCTATCTCTCGGTGACACTGCATCCTACAGCTGAGCGACACATGAACTCCTGTTTGCTTATTTTAAAATGAATTAAAATAATTCTAAGAAGTGGTATGAACTTACTATCTGCGCGTCTAAAATCAAGAGATTTTTAAAATCTAGAGACTGAGATTCTCATCAGAAGTTAACACAATCACTGCTCATACACCACTTCAGTGTTAGAATCAAAGTTGGAAAAGACCTCTAAGATCATCTAGTCCACCCATCCACCCACAAGACATTTCTCCATCCACACGGGGATGTGCGCACACACTGAGGGCTTTCATGGCACTGCCCTACAGTCTCTCCTGGTCGGACTTACCAACACGTGCCCTTGTGCTCCCCACTCCCCAGACTGCAGCCAGCTCTAGACAACAGGAAGCTGCAGTCGCCTGTCCTATTTTGGCCGTGTGGAAGTTTGGACAGTGGCCCGCATATTCCATGACAATCGTAAAGAAACGTTTATTAAATAACAGAACTTAAGCATTTCTGAAACAAGTTAAAAAACAGATCTTTTATTAGGAATGAAAACCAAAATCATTGCTGGGAAAGGAAAAAAAAAAAACACCATAAGAACAACAACAGCTGGGCAGGAGCATGTACAGAGACAGGAAGGGTACAGGCAGCACAGCGCTTCTCCTGTCCTCGCCACAGCAGGGAGCCTCACCCCGCTGCCGGGCAGCCTCGAGCAGGGGAACAAAGGAAAGCGGCCTCGTAAAGGCAGCTTGAGCCATGTGTCACCCAACTTACAGCCTTGGAGGAATGTTGGCACTGACAGGAGATAGCGCAGCACCACAAGAAAAATCATTATCTCCCTCTTACCATGGAAAATCTGATTCCTACAGCATCCTTAATAAGCATGGATGGGCTGCATCACTGCCAGCATGGCACACAGTGGCTGAAAGTCTTTTAAGCAGTTGCAGGAGAAGAGAACAACGAGCAGAACGGCCTACAGCTGGGCAACACTGGCACAGAGCTTTGCCACGTGCAGACACGGAGGGTGTGGGGGGCACACAGCTGTGCCACCAGCTCCCCCACCCGGCAGCAGAGCCCTTGGCACACCTCCAGCCTGCTAGCAAGGGGCTGGCAGCACAGCCTCAGCACGACGACAAAAGGGGCAGCACGAGTGGTGAGAAATGCAACGCAACCTCTCCACGCATGTCGGCCCCAATTTCTGCCACCTGCTTCCACACAACCAAGCCTACCCAGCCCAAGGTTGGCACCCACGCTTACTAAAACACAGCGATGCAGTAGGCACCTTGCTTAATCAGCTTGGGGTAAGTAGCTAAACCATTGCGCTAAAGGCATTAATGTTTGCACTGATGAACGATCTCAGCATTATAATCAATATTTCTGCCAAAATTAACACATCCTAGCCCCAAGCACCCTCCTGCTGAAGGCAAGTGAGCTGGCAACAGAGCTATTGGAACTCTGGCACCCCCAGCAGTTACGCTGTGGTGGAACGCATCCAACAGCCCAGTACCATCATGGGGCATCAGGACACGAGGAAGTCAGCAGCACTCTCTGCCCACAGCCATGGGGAAGTAAACCTCAGAGGGGTCTGGAGGAGTAATTCAGATAAACATCCAGCATAGCAGACACTTAGCTGAAACCTTGGTCAAACTTCTTGCGGTGCCCATGAAAAAATGCTTTGAAATCACAGGATGGCTTGGGTTGAAAGGGATGTTAATGCCCACACAGCCCCAACCCCCTGCCGTGGGCAGTGCCACCCAGTGCTCAGGCTGCCCAGGGCCTATCCAACCTGGCCTTGAGCACCTCCAGGGATGGGGCACCCACAGCTCTCTGGGCAGCTGTGCCAGTGCCTCCTGAGAAGAGGTTTTCTCAGGAGATTTCTGGCACGGCCTTGCTTCCATCTGGGACTGGCATGCTACTACAGCCTGACTGTCCAGCCTGCCCCTTTCAGGAGCCGCTGGGTGGTGGAGATGCGGGAGGGCAGGGAGAGGGCAGGGAGCAGGAGGCATCACCCAAATGATTTCAGGTGTCCTCAGGGCTCCACAGGGTAACTGCACGTCTGCTAACAGGTAAAGCACCAGAGAGCTGCCCAGTTTTGCTAGGGAACCTGACAGTCCCAGGCCTTGAAGCCACACTTTTTTTTCTTTTTTCTTTTTTTTTTTTTTTTAAACTTCTAGATGAGGTTAGCAGGCCTGATCCATCACGTCTTTCCCCTGCTAAGATTTTCCAGACCAATTCTTACACACAGTGAGGCTATGGGATGCAAAGGACGGGTCTCACAGGCCTGAGGACAGGACGGAACAGCAAGCGTGTCAGATCAGTCATCAGCTGGGTCCGGGAAACAGTCTGAAGCATTCTCCTGGCTTTCCACATCAACTATCACCTCTGGGTCTGGCATTTCCCCAGGCTCTGCCGCCACCGGCAAATTTTCTTCCACCAGGGGCTGGGGCTCAATGCCCAGATCAGTCTGAGCAGTGTCTGGAAAGAAAGGAGAAATGGCTCATACATGCATGCACAACATCCATCCCTGGTGGTCCCCTCCAACTCCCAGTGCTGCCAGCTGCCCCCTTCCCAGGCTTCTACAAGCCAAATGTCAATATGCTTCATAACCACTCATTTATGGAGCTGTTCATCATGGTTTCTCTGCAAGGTACATTGGTGCTGAAAGCTCTCGGGGCCCAACAGCCCAAAATACCAAAGCCAAATCTATTCAGTTACGTTTGAACCATAAAAACTGGCTAAAAGTACACATTTAAAATAGTCTCACCCTAACAGTTTTCACATGCAATTCTGCCTTTACTAATTTGTAGAAAAATTAAATATGGGATGCTTTGTTAGTCAAGCTGACGCTGTGGATTTTTTTTAATAAAAAAATGAATACTACTTTTTAATATATTAAACAATTATCTGAATCACTTGCATCATTTTTTTCCTTTCCTGCCCTACATTCAGCAAATGTTTCTTTAGCAGTCATTTAAGGATGATGCTTCTTTAATAAATGTCTTTAATAAATTGAAGGCAGAGCAAAGAAGCATCTAAGGACAGACAGAAAGCACCGCTGAGCAGGTGAGATGCTGCGCACAGCACAGTGAAGGACAGCAGGAGCACAGCTATGACCTCTGTAATGCTGCTCAGGTTCATGATGTCTCTGGTGGAGCTACTTCAGCTGCTGACACGTTACTGTGGAAGGTGCTGCCAGCATTCATGTTTGTTACACAAATTTGAGGGAAACATGATGCAAAAAGGAAAGTATTAATATCAAGAGCTCATGGGAGATTACTGAAAATTTTATTGCTACATTCCCTTGGCCACACTATGCTAAAGCAGTGAGGTTTCATTCTCAATTTTTTTGAAGGATTTAAAATACAACTGAATTCTACGTTAGCCTCAGTTTAAGGAGATACATAAGCCTCTGACTGGTGGCATTTAGCCCTGTTTGCAGCTCATCATACTGGTAGATGCTGTCCCAAAGACAACTGCCTACTAAAACAATGCTAATTCTTATAAATGTGATGAAAACAGCAGGAAAGCTGCTACTTTGGAGTGGGGTTGCCTTTTTTTTAGGACTTATTTGAGCACTACAGACACTGGCACAGAGTCTCAACCTGCTGGCAGTAGCTTCTGCAGGATGCTGATGAGATGGTTGCTGCTTTCTCTCACTGCAGGATGAAGGCAGAGCTGCCCCTGTGCAGAAGCAGAGCACAGGTGCTGTGCCAATAGGTGCCCTGCTGCAATGTGTGTGGCCAAGACCGGGGCAGCACCTGGGCTTCCCCTCCAGTCAGCTCTTTCCCCAGCAGCCACAAGCACCCATTTGCCCTCCATCCTCCCCAAAAGGCCGTCTGATGTAAAACAGGTCGCTGGGCCCACCTGGTACTGGAGGGCACTCAGCTTGGGCAGCTTGAGCCTCCACATGGTCTCCATTGGGGGGACTCTTCACACCTTCACTGGAGACCACCGACATTGTTATTCCATCATCCTTTTCTTCCTCTGTAAAGCCCAAACCAGAGACTTGAAGGAAAGAGGTCCCCCACATCCTGGCACGAGGCCAGGCCACCGACACGCTCACACCTCCTCCTCGTGAGGCCCTGGCTCCACTCCCAGAGCCAACAGATGCCAAGGATGGAGGGCCACTGCCAACCTGCCATGGCCATGCTGGCAGGATCAGAGCCTGGGGTGGCCTCACCAGGCACGGGCAGAGAGCACTCGAGGACAGGTGCTGACAGAACACAGCCAACAGATGCCTTCAGGTCCCTTCACATCAGAGCCAAAGGAGGCTCAACTTTCTTGCCCATAGGAAAGGTTTTGCTGTGCTTGTTTCTGGACAGCAGGTACTAGAAAAGGTGAGTTGAAAAAAGAAAAAGCAAGGTTTTCTTCAAGACCACAACACGCCTAACAGTTGCCTATCAGCAAGTAGGTTTCTGCTCCTCTGGATGGAAGAGTACCCCTCACCAAGGTGAGGCCAGTTCATGCTGGGGCAATTTCAGCCCCAGCCAATACACATAGCCCTCTGGGAGACCCATCCCAGAGGCAGCAGAGATCCCCACTCACCTGAGGGCACAGGGATGAACTTGTGCTTCCTCCTCATGCAGCAACAGATGAGTGAGGACACAACCACCACCAGGATGGCCGCAGCCCCAGCACATCCTGCCAGGATGTAGATGAACCACGGGTACTGCAGCAGGTCTCCTGCAAGAGGGACAGCATTATCAGTCACCAAGCTGGGCAAGCCTCTTTATCCCCTGTGAAGCCCCATAGCCAGATGAGGGCACGTGGGCTGCACTGTTACTTTAGTTGGATCAAGGATGCTAGAGAGAAATTCTGAACTGCAGCACACCGTAATACACATCACGTCATTTAATTATGGCAAGGAGATTTTCATTAAGAGAGGCTTGTACAACTATGCCGTGTGTATTTGTCTGTTTCTGCCTACTCTGAACAATAACAGATCAACCAAAAGTTTGAATCAAATTTAACAGAGAAGGAGGTGGTTTGAGAGATACTACATTTCAAGAAGTTTTATGAGGGCAGGAAGTCCAGAAGAGGAGGAAGACCTTAGCTAGCATCTCCTGCTGAAAGAAGGGCTGCAGAGCGTACCCTCACTGCTTGTATTAGGCCCACATAGGACCGCAGTATAGTGACTGCACCAACCTCAAAGAAAGCAAAGGCTCTGAGCGTACTTTCTCAGACGCCAGAGAACCCAGTCACTAAGTGCATAGGAAACAGACTTCATTGCTGCTCATGGAAAGATTTTTCTTTACTTCCCTTCCCAGCTAAGATCACATGAAACTCCTAGCAGGAGGCTAAGGCTACAGATGGCCAAGCAAGGGAGGGCTGGATGGAAGAGGAGTATCCACCGAGGTGAGACCAGTTCAAGTGCAAGCTGGTGGCAATTACTTCCCAGCTCAGAGCCCCTTGCTCAAGGCTGCTGAGATAGGTCAGACAAGCAGGAACGCTACTGCAGGGAAGCAGGCAGAGGGCATCGTAGGCTTGCAGAAAAGAGATCCATCCAGACATGCTCCCTCACTAGGGCAATTTGCTCCAACCTGAGACAGCCAGTAGGAAAACTCTTCTTCCCAATAAGGAAAAAGATTACAGCTTAAGTTTCACTGTAATACACATTCCTAAAAGCACACTAGACCTAAGCCATAGCTTTTTTTCAGTCATTTGACTTCTTCTCACCTGCTCCTGGGGCTTGCATATGAGACCCCTAGTACATGGATCACCAGCATCCCCAAAGACCAAGAAGTGCTTCATGTGCTCCAGGACATACTATGTGATGTAGTGGTCCATGTTATTCAGCAAAACGGTAAGAGCAATTGTAAACAGGCACTTCTGTATGAAATCACAGTCTGGAAGTAGTTTTTTCAGACTGTTCATTCCAGTCTCTTTAGGAACAGTCATCACATTTTTTAAAGTCTATTCTCAAAACTAAACTTGGAGCAAATGAAAAATCATTGCCCTAATTGTTTTATTTCCATTTTGATGAAAACTGAAGAGAATACTATCAAAAGCATAGCTATACGTTGAAAATAATCCTCAATATTTTTTCTAAAAATGTGCCATTTGTTCAAAAGGTCCTTCTGAGATTAAGAAATACGTTAGAAATCAGAAATAAAACAAACGAGTAGTAATAAAACACAAATAACAAAATCCTTTTATGCATGTTGATTTGTTATTTTCTGATCCATTTGTTTTAGATCCTCTATGATCACAGCTCTTCTGGGCTGGGAAATTTATAGTATTTCTTCCAAATCGTTTCACACTAACAGTTACTCAAAATTAATTTCATCAGCCAACAGGTTGCCCAAACGAGTGCTTTTACATAGATCTTGCATCCAATGTGGAAAACTATATTTAGCCTTTTGCCTGGAGCAAGTAATAGCCCACTAAGTGAGTTAGTCCTTAATTCATTTACATAGGTTGCTCCGAAAGCAGTGCCTGCTATTTATTTCCATGGAAACTACAACAGATACAAAGAGCACAATAACACTATTTGATAGAGCAAATTGTCAGCTACAAAACACTCTTTCTTAACATAGTCACCACAATTAGCTCTGCATTTTTGCCAGCAATGAACAAGAGCCTGCATGCCACGCTTGTAAAAATCTGCACGGCCATCCGGAACATGGCTTGTCTTTGATATTGCTGTCGCCACTGCTGAAATGAACCACCCATCACCTCACTGCGCTCACATTCACTGTTTGGTCTCCATCAGCGTTCAGCAAGCATTGATGAATGTCAGTGGGTGCCATTTTTTCCGCATGGAGGAATTCAGTTCCACCCGTTTACTCCATCCACACTCCTATGTCAGATGCCATTGTGTCAGAGTGCCCCTCTGCTGCCATCTGCCGCACAGCAACAACATGGAACGGGATATTGTCGAGAAGGTTCCACCTCTACTGCCATACCACCAACATCTGCCTCTGGCATCATGGGCCAACATAATAAAATGGGAGGCATTACTTTTGGAGCAGTCTTCATAATTGAACTCAGTTCTCTTCATTTTCCTAGCAACTACAATGGCTTTAATTCACTTGTTATGAATGTGGCTGCATTTGGTGACAAAAAAAAAAAAAATAGAATTGCTGCTACTTCCTTGCTCTCCCAAATACATGCTCATCCCAGCAGAGCTATCACCAAATTCCCTTGTGGGTTTTTGAAGAGGAAAAGAGGAACTGATACCATACCCAGGGGACTGGGCGGCCACCTAGAAGAAACAACAGTAGGTGTCAGCACTCATGTGGTTTATCGAGGCATGATTCTGAGCTCGTGGCTGTTTGCCTCCTCATTCCCCAATGCCTCAGTTAACTTGTGTCTGTCAACGCTCAACAGCCTTTGGTCAATTCAGCTGGACAAAATTAGGATCACTAATGCCAAACTTGTACAGGCTGGCCTGTGGCACCAACACGATCAGGCACAAACAGCCCGTGGCATTTCTGCTGAGTGCCAGAACACATGATGCAGGGCTTAGGTCAGTATTTTTGCTTTCAGACCAACTCTGCCAGCCATACAAGAAAAGGCAGTACTTGATCTGCTGCAGAGTTGGAGCATTTCAGACGGTTTCTAAAATGCTAGGTACTATTGCATGGTACAACTTCTCTAGCAGCAAAGCTTCGTTAAATTACTTACGGCTAAATTAGTCAAAAATCTTATAACCTTCTTCACTGCAAAAGCCATCACTGCTGGGGATGTGAGTGAATATTTCATCAGTTTGCTTTTGTTTTTGTTACAAGTCAGGTTACAACACTGACCGGTGCTTTGCATCATGAGGTTCTGGCAGTCCTAGGATCCAGATTTACTGTCTCATATAACAATGGTCTCATTCAAGCAGATTACTTGGCATTTATGAAGAGCTTGCAAATGGTGAAGTCACAGTCTTCTCCCAGAAAAACATACCCTAGCAGGGGATATACAGAGGGAAAAAAAACTACTATTTTTCTTTTATTTTTTAAGCAAATGACTTGCATCTTCATCCTACCTCTGATATCGTGAGGCTGATGGAGGTATTTGTACAGTCTGATAAATCTTTGTGTAGCTGTCCCAGACAAGGAGACAAAAAGATGAGGCAAAACACCTCAGGTGAGTCCTCCAGCAATAGGGCTGAACTAGCAAAAGTGTTTTTCCAGGGATGTTGCAGAAACTGGAAGGCAGGCAGGGTAATGGTGAATGTCAGAGTAGGAAGCAGCTCATGTTTCAAAATTGACATTGAGGAGCATGCAAGATCCCTGCAACTGAAAGCAGAAAAACAGAGACACAGAGACCCTACCTTGCAATGATTTGGGTCAAAGGACCTGCTGAAGTAACTTTCATCCTGTCTGTGACTGAAGGTTGTCTGAGATAGAGCAAGATAAGGAAGTTATGGGGACACTTTCTAAGGGAGGATGTCCCGAGCCTGGAAGGCAGCTGCCCGAAGACAGGAGACTTTGTTTTCATATCAACAGCAACAACTTCTTCAATTCCCACCGCAAGAGAGCAAAAGGGAGATTTTTTGGCACTGCCATTACTCACCATAGTTGCAAGACAGCACAATGGGCCTGGTCCTCACATGGTTGTCTCTGTAGCAAACCTCACATACAAATTCCCCGGGCACAGTTTTGTCTAGGAGAACCTTCTTCCCACCATCCTTAACACAAGCCTCAGGAGCATTCATCTTAGAGCCATTCAGCAGCCACTCAAATTTCATACTCTCATTGCTGGCCACATTGCAAGACAGCTCTCCGGTTCCATTGGGGAAGCACTGGACACCAATGATTGGCTCTGGTCACGCAGCACAGGGAATGGGGAGAAAAGAGAGATGATGAGCAGACCCAGCAGCGACTGAAAGCTTCCCCCTATCAGGAGGATTCCCAGCACGTTCACTGTTAGCCAGAGAGCACAGCAGTAAGTAACCAGACTCTTCAAAGGCTGCTCCCAGCCCTTGGTAGTACCCATCCAACCCTACTGGTGACTCACAGTCAATATTTTGGGAATACCATAAAGATATGGCACCTCTTTATTTTCCTTGCTGAAAGTGGAAAAGATAGCAATAGAGCCTGTGATGTGAGGACACATTGTAAGCTTCTGCTAGCCAGAGGCTTCCTCTGTAATCAATGGATAATTGTAACTTCAGAGGAGATTTAGCCTTCTCCTTGTCTAGGGGCATGTACTTTTGCTGTCGCTGTCTCTGCTTCTGTTTTAGAGAGGAATTAGTGCAAACCATGCCCGGCAGAGGTACCAACATCAGACACAGTTAGAATTACCCAGACTAGGACAATTTAAACTGAAAGGATGCACCACTGAATTTCTCTCTTTTAGTCTACTACAAGGAACCAACCTACCTCCAACATTTGCCACTTTGCAAATACAGACTAGACAGAGGTTGTATGGTTTTATGACAGTAAGAGTCACACTGAGAACATCTATGCAAATATCCATGTAGATGAGCTCAGAGATCACTTTCCTTGAGTATGATATCATCCTCAGCTAAAATTCACTGCCTCCAGAAATACCTTAGCTGTGAAATTCTTTTCCTAACTTCTACATGGCAATGGAACACAAGGAAGAGACAGAAGTTCCCAGAGCAAGTTCACTGAACAAGAGGTTAAAATTAGGACACTTTGCAATCTTTACATACTCCCAGACCCTGATCTTTTTTTTTTGCCAAAGAGTCACATCCTTGACCTACTCTGTGGCAGTTCTACTTGCTTGCACTTGAACACTGTAAGGATTCATTTGTCTTCACTGAGATCACTTTGCTTTGACAGTTTCATTACATTTTCATGTACTTCAATTTCTCTTACAAACTTGTGTAAGTGAAAGATCTGTAAAAGGAACGGTGGAAATAAGGACTGGACCCACAGTCGCTGGCTATCTAGAGAACTATTCAGCAAGGGGCTGAACCTGTTTAAGCCTTCTCTGTATGAAGCCAAGCAACAAGCTGGATTCTGTACCAAAGTGACTTCATTTCTGTCTTCTCACTCCACAGACAAATGAAATGCAAAGAAAAGGAAGCAGGAATTCTGAGGCCACAGGGATAACATCAGGGAGACCAGCAAGGTAAGGTACTCACTTCTGGTCTGTCCACAGCACCAGAAGATGCTGACCTCCAAGCTACTAACAGGCAGCTAAGAATCAGAAAGTCACATCAGGACTCCTTCACTACCCTTTCTTGGCTACATGAAGCAGTCTATTCATGACAGCCATCAGGAATATTGTTCTGGAAATGGACTGAAATCTCCAGCTGCAGATCTATGTGCTGTAGATTCAGCTTTACAAACACCTCATGCTGCTGTCTCTTACATCAGGAGAAAACAGCATGATGCTCAACTCACTGGCTCCTTGAAGGAAGGCTCAAGAGACCGGAGAGACTAACAACACAGATGCAAGAAGCATCCTTTGGCTTACACTCACTTTTACTGCTCCCTGGGACTTACAAAGCTGTGCTGCTGCTCCAAAGGCACTTAAAACTCCTAAAAGCTCAAGAGGTCTTTTAGAAATTCAAGTCAGCAACTTTAAGCCAGGCTCACAGGTTCACAAGCTATTTGTTGCTAACAAGATCACTTACCAAATACTTCCAGTGTAAAGGATTTGCTGGTTTCGTTGAAAACAAACTCATATTTTCCTTCATCCTCTTTCTCCACACTACTCAGCATTAGAGAGCCACTCTGCAGCTTCACATATATCCTGGAAGAAGTGCCACAGTTGGCCAACAAAATATCATTTACCACACTTGTGGAACAATTTATACCATCCTTGCTCAGTTCTTGGAAGTTCTTTAGGCCTTCAGTTGCCACAGAAAACGAAGCTGAGCTGCCGCTGAGCACACTAATCCTGGTGACAGAGCCTGGAAGAAGAGCACAGAATGTGAACAGTGAGCTTGCCACATCCATCAATCCATCCATCCTCAGATGCCTCCCAGAAAGGCAAAAACTCAGGTAAGACATAAGAGGGACCCATTCCTAGTGATAGGCTGGGAACGCCAGGAATCAAAAATCAGAGGAGTGGAAAGGGTGACAGTATGTTTTCTATAAAGGCTAGCTTTCATCCCTGGTGCCATGAGGGTCACACACACACCATGCACGCAGTTCCAGAAGTCTCAATAACAGGTCTTTCCTCACCCCAGATTTTACATGACCTTCTACCACCTCCCTGATCGCTGAGAGTCCATGCAAAGAAAGATCCTCAGGGCATTAATGCCATGGGTCTGGTGCAGATGGTATCAGAAACAACTGCTGCTTGCACAGCTCCCTTTGCCCAAAGGAAAGCTGTGGCACAGTTAGCTTGAACAAGTCTCACAGTATCCCTGCAAATTATTAAGTTTCCACACTCAAATCATAGATGGGTAAATGGCAGGGTGACAGCAGCCCAGGGACTGACCCAAGGTCACACAGTCAGGAGCAGGACCACATTGCTCTCCAGTCCCTCCAAACGGCATTCTGCATACAAGGACCTTACGTTCTCCATCAGAACACTTTTACAGACACAGTACACTGATAAAGTACTATATTGTTATCATTAGTTATCATTAACTTACTACTACTGATAATATGTATTACTCTGGTCTGACCGCCCCTTTCATGCATTAGCAGTTACACTACTTGATCTCTCAAAATCTGGTAGAGTCCTTAAAGATCTTAAAATAAAATTAAGGTGACAGCTCATCCAGGCAGATTTGTGCCACAGTTCCATAAAGAAAAATCCCACTTACCATCAGTAACAGTTACCATCACCAGCAAGCACTGCAGAATAAAAGGAGAGCTGAAATCCATTTTAAAGATGATCATCATATGCAGAGAAGACGATCTGGCTACAGAGCTCAGTGAATATAGCATTCAGGAAATGATGTCAGAAGCAAGAGTGAAAAAAAAAAAAAAA
>WBMW01001732.1:346931-382435 GCA_013396635.1 Penelope pileata
AAAAAGAAAACCCCATGCTGGACAGGCTGAATAATGTTTCAAAATAGACCTGCAAGGTTTTGGGTGACCGAACTCAGGCTGAACCACCACGAGCCACAGTGTTCTTTGCAGGGTTCCGCACCTTGGAACTAGTTGCAGGCGTGACAGTAGAACTGAAAGGTGAGCAGAGGAGAAGGCTCCCCTGATCACACACCCCATTTAGGAAGATCCTAACGCAGAGACCAGGCAAAGGGGAAACACCTGTTTCTTTCATCCTTTCACAATTTAGTACAGCGTTCCCACACGGGGAAGAGAAATCCAGCCAGCCAGATACAGCACTGAGTGTGCAGACAGGCTGATTTTCTGCAGCACTGTCACCACCAAGGGCCTCACCAGCGGGAAGGTGTGAGAGAAGGCTGTCCCTCTGCACACAAAGGCTATGTTACCAGTCTGAGCTTCGCTGGGCTCTTCCAGTGAGGTGATGGTACCCATGAGGCAGGGAAGGGCTCTGTACAGCCACCCCAAGTGCAGAATACAGGCTATAGGGGGCTAAGTTGCATCACAGACCTGTACCAAATACAGCCTGAAAGCCACTGTGGCTGTACGTGGAGCACAGCTCCCAGAGACGAGACTGAAAAGCCTGTCCTGAAGAACGACTGGGAGCCAGTTATCTACACGGCCAGAGTGCCAGTTGCATCAAATGCTCTGCTCACACGGGTCAAGATGACTTAAAGCTCACTAGTATTTTACACAGAGAGCAGAAGAGGATTACACAAGCAACGCAGCAGAAACTACTACAACATCTGGATATTTTCAGACACACTTAGAGATGCGCTTGGGAACAACTGCAACAGGAGTTCAGGATGCAGCTGGAGATGTAGTGCATTTGTGATGTTTCTCTGGACACAGCCTGTTAAGCTAAGGAAGGTCCCCAAGGTCCAGTTCTGTGCTCAGGCATGTTTCTAAGAAATGGTTAAGTCCCCTGCGTTGTGATCTGCACTATTTTTCAAACTAATCAGCTCTGCTTGATAATTCCACATTTCAGCCAGTGATCCAGCCCCTCTGACTCCTTAGCAATGACAATTAAGTGCTCCACCTGCACCTGGTGTCCAAGATCTATGAGTTTGCTCAAGGCTACCACAGCACCATCCTGTCTTCACCATACATGCATAGGACAGTCCTAAATTGATCTACGATGTGACAGAAATAGCTTTCTCTGAGAAAAGCAGTGAAGTGAGTCTTCAGACACTTGCAGCAGTGCAGGGGACAGGGGAGAGGGAAAAGTATTTAAAGCAAGAAACACTTTCGTTTCCCTCTGAGCAGCTGCAATTACTTAAAGAAATTCTCTCCCCAAATACTGCTGCAAGACTGAGGCTAGCCATCCACCCTGGATCTGCAAATTCAGCTTCATTTTACCTTCACATTTGAGGGGCAAGCGGGTTGAGCTTCGGGTTGCAGTGCTGCAGGGGAGACAAGAGGCAAAAAAGATGGCATATGCATGGGCGACTTCAGACCAGCACCCCAAAATGATCAGTATCTCAGAAAAACAGCAAAAGGTCTGCCTCATGCAAAACCCAGCAAGCGTTCACCTTCTCCTCTGGTCAATTACAGGAGACTTGCAGATCTCATTTACAGATTTGCAGTAAAATGAAAGAAAAATATGGCCTTTCTGCTGTAGCTCTGTTATTACAGAAGAGGCTCTGCATGACGGTGACATTGCGGTCTCCTGCATTTAGCCTCCCTCGCAGTGACTCCAGGGCAAATGGGTACATTTATGAGTTCAATATTTCTGACTGCTAGTGCCCCATACATCACACGGGGTATGAAGTCCCATTAGGCTCCCTCTGTCCCTCAACACCCTCACCAGCCAGAGAAGAGAATTCACGGCCAGCATGAAGATGACAGCACACGCACTGCCTGTGCTGCCATCAGTCAGCAGCCTCTTCTCAAGATCAACCCTCCCAAATTTTGTATGTAAGGAATTTCTAGCAGTTAGTGTCTAACCTCATCTAATACTAACTAGTGAATGCTCACAACATCATGGAGTAGATGGGGAAATTACCCTTTTTATATAAAGGCACAAAGTTTTCTGTGACAAAAAACGCCTTGTGAGGGTTAACAGAAACCACAAGTCGAAGAAAAGAAAAAGTAATTCACAGTTGGAAGGCAAACTAAAGTGTTTTTTACTGGGTGAGCTGTAAACTCAGCAGGCTACTTTGTCCTTTCAGGCGCTGGCAGCATTGCTAACCACCTCTAGCAGAGGAAGTAGTCTGATCCCTATGCAACATGAGGCACTGATGGAGCACAGGAGAAGCCTGAGCTAGTAAGTAAAGCAGGAAACAAGCTGCAAAGCGTTATGAAGAAAATGTGTGCAGGTTAACTCCCCACACCTGCCTTTAAATAGGCCAGTGACCGCCCGCAACACACTTATTTTTACTGCTATGAATGCACACAGCAGCAGAGCTGGGTGCCGGAGCCCCGGTGCACGAAAATGTGAAATAGCACAGCAGCTCCGGCGATGCACGTGACGGACTGCAGGCCTGAGAGCTGGCTCAGAGCAGGGCAGCAGGGCCCCTGAAGCCACAGGGTGAAAATGCAGGGAGAGGGAAAAAATAATATGAATTCTCGTTTTGTTAAATGAAACTAGCCAGAGAGCTATGCTTGGACTCTGAACACTTTCTAGATCAAAAAATAGCAAGTAAGCTTTCAAAGATGAACACTAAGTTGCATGCTTACATGGTGATAAAAAGTGCCAGAGAAAAGCAGTCAGCCAGATTCATGATGTCCAGCCAGCAGCATCCTCTTTATGTGGGTCTATGGGGGCCTGCAGAAACCTGTGTTATAGCTGTGGGCAGACAGATCCACAGCAGCCCGCTCTCAAAGCTGACCCACACCTTAAGTGCTTGTGCCATGGACTTGAACAGATGCACACTGCACCATCTGCTAGTGTGTCTAACGCAGTGGCTGTTCTTCCCACTGTGAGACCAGAGCAGGGAGGTTGCATATGCCAAGCCTTAGGAAAGCGGACAGGCCAGACCCAGGCCACTGATGTTTCTCCTCACTTCCTGAAAACTTCCATTCATCACTGCTTCTATGGAAAGTTGCACCTGGGGAATTTCTTCCCACCACCTCTCATCTGGATGCTGAGTAAGGCAAATTAAAAGGATAGAAGGCAGCTGGATTTTAGCTCTTGTTCCTCCTATCTCCATCCCAGAGACTATCTGCAGGTGATCCTCCTTTCTGCCCAATCCATGCAGCTTCCATGGGGCTGGGCCCTCAGACAGCACTCAGCATGCTGAGATAAGGAACTTCTACAGAAAGGCTCTGGGCCTAAGCAAAAAGATCGGAGGCGTTCCTTCTCCGACAATAAGAAGTGCTGAAGAAATAGTCCAGTGTTTGCAAGTGTCAGCACTGGGATTTCTGGAAGTCCCAGGATTACCCTGAGGTCACTGTCAGATCTCTGGTGACAGACGGCCCAAGGGAACCATCTCTTTCATTCCCAGCACCCATGGATACTTTCACCTTTGTCTTGCCAAGGAAATGAAAGGAACATATAGGCCCTCTAAACACAAGTGAGGACTTTGTCATGTTAAAGGCTTAGGGACAGGGCTGAAAAATGAAATAAACACGTACAGATACATGTGCTGAGGCACAAAGAGGGACCAAGGGGATCTCCAGCAGAAGGTCTGCCATACCTCAGATACATGTTTGTGGGACACACACCACTGGCCCTTGTCTCATGCTTCCTGCCACAGCATTAACTTTTGCTATGCAATGCTGAGGCTGTCTGAGAGCCACTGAAGCAGATGCTGCTGTTCTGTCTAAAATAAACCACTCAAGTAACAGCACATAGCACAGAGGGTGCTGAAGGGGCAAGGGAAACAAGATTCTGCACAGTAACCAAGAGTAAGCTGGGGATCTAATCTTCTGAAACAGAAACCTCGGCTCAAAATAAGCCAAGTAGAAAACACACAGTAGTGGTTTTGTTTGATGTGTATTGTCATACATTCTTTTAGAGCAGAGTTCTCTAATGCCCTGTAATGTACAGCAGTGAAGTCCCATGCCTTCAAAATAAGGAAAAAGCAAGCTGGAGAGAGATTTCCAGCTCCCATTTCTGACAAGTTAATATCCACGTGTTTGTCACAGTTCATACACAAGGTTTCCTCACTAGCATTCTCTGACACTGAAATGAGACCATCCAGGGTTGCAGAAGGAAATCACTTCTGCTTGTTAACAGTTGCTGTCATTCTTACACCTCCTCCCTCTTGTTGTATCTGTGAGTGTCTCCCAGTTTTCCCCAGACATCAGCCAGCCCCAGGGTGGGCATTTTACATCACCCCCAACTCCACTGCTGCTGAGCAGCCATGTGGGGAGAGAGCGCCAGGCAGGTCCACTGAGCAGCAGGCACACGGAGGAGGCACAGTGCCATGGTGGTCGCTGGGCACTGGAGTACACCAAGTGCCGAGTTCCAGGTGAACAGTCCAACAGCAGAGTAGTGCATCACCCTGTCAGAACACTCCTGCCACATCCTTCCCACACACGCTGCGCAGGGCACAGGCTCAGGCTGTCACTGGTGAAGGCACAGGTTCTGCTGAGGCGGGTCCCAGCACCAGCTGCTACCTGCCAGCCCATCTCAGTGCTTACCCACCACCCTACTTCCAGGTGACACGAACATAAGGATGCCAGGTGTTCAGGTCAAGCATGGTGATTGCATACAGTTTCTCTGACATAGCTCTCCTACTTTGACCCATAACAATGATAGAAAAAGAAGAGCTTATATATGGAATAATTGCTACAGACTGCACAATTTATATTTAGTGCCACTGTGTGCACGGTGAGATGTTTTGTATTTGCTTTGAAAAAACACTTCATTATTGCAGAGCTGTTGGAACATATGGGTTCCACCAAGCTACTACAGGATCAGAACTTGACTGAACAACCACATCAGAAACACCAAGCATGATGTCTGTAGTCTGTAGACTTTGGCCAGTTTCACTGGCATCAGAGGAAAACCTGTTTCTGTGAGTAAGAAGTCACATTAGGATCCAAGTTGCCACAGATTGGTGCAGGTCAACTATTTCTGTTCATTTCTAACTTACAAGACCCAGATAAATTTCAGTCCCTACTCACTGTCACCCGGGCCTTGCTCCGAGGCTGCTGTCTTGCAGCTGCCAGCGCCCTGCATAGCCTGCTCTTGAGTAACAGTCAAAATCATCCTCAACAGGGGTTCTTAGCTCCTGTCAACCAGGATTTTTCTGCAGTAACAGACTTGCCCCTCAAGTACCAGATCATCTTGGTCATAATTTCCTGTTTGTTCTTACTTTGTCTTGCCTCATTTTGGTGAAGGAAAATCAACATGGCAAAATCTCCCACATTGGAAGAGAAACTGGGAAATTTCATTTATATTGTTATCTTAAATTTGTTTACATAAACATTACTCACAAAGTCAAAGAGATTTCGTAAGCCAAAATTTCCCTGCAGAATTAATTTAAATCTCTAAGCCTTACATCTACTACGGTTACAAAAACCATTTAAGAAAAATCATTTGACACAGTACAGAATGGGGACAAAAGCCAGGAAAACAGCTTTTGGGGAGCAAATTAGAGCATCTAAGAGCTTTAAGAAGTTTCTTTTAAATAGCACATACGTATTCCTCAACAAAAAAAAAAAAATCCAGTTCATATAACTTTGTATTGCCACTCAAAGTGCTTAGCAATTACAAACTAAGATATCATAGAATCACAGAATGGCTTAGGTTGGAAGGAATATTAAAGCCCACCCAGTCCCACCCCCCGCTGTGGGCAGTGCCACCTACCAGATAAGGCTGCTCAGGGCCCATTCAACCTGGCCTTGAGCACCTCCAGGGATGGGGCACCCACAGCTCTCTGGGCAGCTGTGCTAGTGCTTCACTGCCCTCTGGGCAAAGAAATTCCCCTAATATCCAAGCCAATTTTCTCATATTTTAGTTTAAAACCACTCCCTCTTGCCCTGTCACTAAGCCTGTGTAAAAAGTCAGTTCCCCTCCTGTTTATAAATTCCTCCTTTAAGTATTTGAAGGCTACAGTGAGGTCTCCCCATAGCCTTCTCCAAGCTGAAGTCCAGCTCCTTCAACCTTTCTTCATAGGAGAGGTGCTCCAGCCCTCTGATCATCTTCATGGCCTCCTCTGGACCTGTTCCACCAGCTCCATACCTCTCGTGTGCTGGAGGCCCCAGACCTGGACGCAGTACTCCAAGTAGGGCCTCATGAGGACGGAGCAGAGTGACACAATCACCTCCCTCTCCCTGATAGCCACCCCTCTTGGCTCATGTTAAGATTCTGTAGGCTTGTGTCAAGCTATATAGAAAAAAGATTTCAGAAGATTGAAATTCATTGTGCAACGACCAGATCTCCACTAAAAACATATTAGAAGTCTACAAATTAAAAGGGGCTGAAAAGCACTTTTTTATGGGTTCAAAGCATGCAAAGTTGAAACTAAAAGGCAAGTCAAAAACTACTTGTTCATAAGTCATGAACAAGGCAGAACCTTACTGAGGCCAAGACAGCAGAATAAATATGGCCTTCTAAGACTAGATAATTCTTGCATATCCTGAAAATCTAAAAAGCGCAATTTTTTAGGAGTGCAAACAATTCTGTGTATTTGCAATGCCAGGAGGCTGATATGTGCTTCTCCCATACTTAGTGGAAAGAGACATGGTCTTCTGGGCTGATGGATTTTAGTTCACGGCAGAGAAAACTGGACCAAATCTGAATATGGAGGAGGGCAGAACACCATAATGCCCAGTTCTCTGCTAATGGAATGGCCCCTGAACAGGTGCAAACCACACCGTGACAGAGTTTGGCTTGCCACAAAACAAAAGTATTGCCGGACCTAACCCGTGTGAAACTCAGCAAGGCCTCCACAAGACTGACTTTCACGTGCTGAAAAATTAAGAACACGGACTGCGGGGATTTTTACTTTATATTTTCCAGTCCTCTACAACAGCACTTCGGATTGTTTGCAAGCACAGACAGTTATTCCTATGGAGATGCACACTATATTAAGTGAATTTCTGACAGTGCTGACAACCTTAGTGTATTCCCTGGATACTGGGAGGTGTACAGATCAAGTTGATACTCACCCCTGGTTCTTTTCTGTAGAGCTCTTCTTTATAAACATTTCTTTTTATCTCATTGGCGGCTGAAATTTGGATGTATTCAGCAGAGGTTTGGAGCTGTAGATCTCTCTAGAAGTAAAAATCATGAGAAAAAAAGGCAACAAGTTGTCATTTGTCAATTCTCAAATGACAACTTGAGAAATCCATCACTTAGATTTTTTTGCCTCAATCCATATAAGACTTATTTGCAAAAAGATATTGCATTACTTACTGCTGTTATTCAAAAGGCAATGGAAAACTCAGTCATGGACAGAGATGGCATGTATTTCCACATTTCAGTTGAAAAGGCTCTCGATTTCTGAACAGTACCATGGAGGCAGCATTTATAGGTTGCTAAAAATTCTTTTGTGTGTCATAAGAAAGGTGACGGAGGGATAGAAGTAACACTCACTCTACTCAGCACGATAAAACACTACACTTAAGACTGTTAAAACTACCTTACATGTATAGTTAAAAGACTCTTCTGTAAAGGAGATCACCAGATACATCATACCTCTTGACAGCATACTCTCTTCAATCCTCTTGAAGTGCACTCTTGAGAATTGAGGTACTGTTAGGAAAGGCATGAAATCTACTGCTGTCTGAATAAGGCTGATTCCTCTAGTCATCCAAGGAAGAACAGGAGAAGCTGTACCAGACAGCTCGATGAGATTGTTACTGGAGCAGAATACATTCCTTGGCAATAAAATAAAATGTTATAGGGATGCTGGGCTGTAACTGTAGGACAGCCACGTAGAACTGATTAGAAATGGAAGTTCATGAAGTACCCCACAGCTGCTCCCAACTTGCAGTATAATCTCTTGGAAGAGTGTTCCTGTGTTCCTCTTCTTTATTTACTGCATCTGCGAAGTGTCAATTACAGACCAGTATTTAACTGAAGTATTTAATTAAACAGCTTGCAATCTATCAGTTCTTTAGGATGCATCATATCATAGAACAAACACACAAGATTTTCTTCAAGTAAAACACAAGTCCTGGATAGATTTTTAAATACCATTTCTATCCAGATACAAAGAACTCTTAAAGCTTTTCCAGAATATCCTCTCTGCCTGTCTGCAGTCAGGACCTCCTCTTTCAAAGTCTTTAGAACTATCCACCCAGTGCAAGGAAGGTCCTAACAAAGCTGTACACTTTAAGTGAGCCAAGTCACAAGCCTCCGCAATTTAGGCAAAAACTGGGTCACCAGAGATAGGTCATGCTGGATCCCAGCCATTGTGTTCTACCACTACACAAATGCAACTGAGACAGCGCTCACTTTACAGAAGAGCTCTGATCAATTTTACCTCTTTCCCATCACACCACATTTACAGTGTTTGGTAGTTGTAACCAATTGCATGAGAGGTCACCTGCTCTTTCCTAGAACAGCCCCCCTACAAATTCAGGCTCCCTCAAACACAAACTGTGATGCAATGCATTAAACTGGTGGTTCTTCCTGCTTCACTGCCCCTGTTTCCCTAAGAACTGATCATATGCATCTAAAACTCAACATGGCACACAGATTTACACTGGAAAAAGTATACTGTCAGATACCCTGTGAGTTGGCTAACAATTCAACCCATGTATAGAACGTTACTGAGAAACCAAAGCAGAAGCCAGCATACAAACAAGGCTTACCCTGGAAAACAAGGATACACAGCATAAACTGGAAAGCAAAGATAGGGGACATCAGTTCTTCTCATCAGCAGCCATGCTACCACAAATCCATCTGATGTGACTTCAGAGTGAAGAACATACAAAGGAACATTCAGCTGTCTTTAATCATTTATTTACTGTTAGCAATAAATAGCAATCCACTGATCACAGAAGAGACCCAGATCTCTCTGATCCACCATGTGGATTCAAATGAATCCAATAAATCTGATTTATGCTCATAGTCATATTGATACTTAGTGTAAATCACTACAGCTGAACAAATTTATAAACAAAGGGTTCTTTGGGTGCACATATGCACTCTCAAAAGGAGAGAATCAAAAAAAAAAAAAAAAAAGAACAGCGGTGTGCTGAGTCTGCATCCCCTTAAAAGAAGTGTTGAGAAATAACAGGAGCTGCTTCAGTATCTGCAGCTGCAGTACACAGCCCTTATCCTGAGTGCCTTTGCAGCCCCAGGGGCTCCATCACCTTTCTGCTTGAAGATGAATGACAATTCCCTTGCTAACCCACACATTTGTGTATGGAAGTTCACAAACATTGTCAAAGACTCCTCTACCCACACAAAGAGCAAAAGACAAATATATTTCCACTGATCACCTGGAGAAAAGGGGAGGAGCCTGAGGATCACACAGGAATTTTGAACATAGTACAGGCCTGTCAACCATACTCACACAATTCCCTACACACAGTACCCAGTTCCATCCCACCACCCAACAGACCTGCCAATAGATTGCTGAGACTCATTTCAGGTGACCCTTAGAGAGTCTACAGGTTTCATACAGTGCAGAACTACACCCAGCTCCAGACAATTTCTTGCCAAGTTAGGTTGCTCTGGCCACAGATGAACGACTAGGCATTGTTCATTCAGTAGTTCTTTCATCTTTGCTTTTATAATTTTATATCAACTGAGGCTGAGATAAGCATACAACAAAATTCTTGTCCTGTCAATGAGACTGGACACTAGCTGTAAAAAGTTCCATATAAAAGTTTTCTTTACCTTGTAGCAGGACCTGTGTATTTTAGCTCTCAAACACACTTAACATACAAACTACAGCAGCATTCCAGAATTAGTGGTGCAAATTCTTTTGCATAAGTTTAACCATGTCTTGTGCTAAAAACTGAGAAATACTCTTTTGCAAAATATTTATAATACCATTAACTCCACTGAGAAAATAAATCTATTCCTTTTGAGGGAATAAAAGTCAAAAAGCAAGAATACAGTAATCCCCATGTCTACACTTTTTCCTCACCCAAGTGATGTGTCATCAGTCTGTCTTTGTCTTCACATGACTGTCTTCAAGCTTTGTGACTCTCTGTCCCTCAGTGGTCACTACAATGTATGAGGGCATGCCATTTCATAGCTGGCCCTGTTTGAGCAGAACATTCGTCTGTTGTGATAGGACAAGGGGAAATGGTTTCAAACTAAAACAGGGGAGATCTACGTTGGATATAAGGAAAACGTTTTTCACAATATTGTTGGTGAAGCAGTCGAAGAGGTTGCCCAGAGACGTGGTGGATGCCCCATACCTGAAGACATTCAAGGTCAGGCTGGACAGGGCTCTGAGCACCCTGATCTAGCTGTAGGTGTCCCTGTGCATTGTAGGGAAGTTGGACCAGATGACCTTTAAAAGTCCCTTCCAACGCAAACAATCCTATCACATGCAAACCTGCTGAGATAGCACGAGACTGGGAGGAGCAGCTGCCACACCAAGAGAGGGACCTTGGCAGGCTGGAGAAATAGCCTGATAAGAACTTCACAAAGTTCAACAAATGGAACTGTGGAGTCCTGAACCTGGGAAGGAATAACCTCACATGCCAGTATACACAGGGGCCTCAGTGACTGGAAAGCAATTTTGCTGAGAAGAACCTGGTTGTCCTGGTGGACACCAAGTTGAACATGAACCAGCAACATACTCTTGCCACGTCAAAGGACAACAGTATCCTGGGCTGCCTTGGGAAGATTGTTGTCAGCAGATTGAGGGAGGTGATTTTTTCCACTCCTGTGAAGCCCCATCTGGAGCGCAGGGTCCAGTCTTGGGCTCCCTAGTACAGAAAAAAGGCAAAATAATGGAACACATACCTTTGTGGTACCTCCAGAGAGTTAGGGGGAGTGTTATGTGACAATGAATCAGGTGTGATGTTGGAGGGAGTTTTTGATGCAAACATTTAGCACAGACATTGTTAAGGTTACTTACAGAGGACAGAAGCAGTTCTGGAGGAAGTAGCATACAGCCTATGTGACCTTATTTGGACAACGTTCACTCTTTACACCGTATGGTTAAAATTAACAGAGATGCAAGCTATGCTTTTTGTGGCCTCTTAAGGACAGCTACAGTCAATCTTTCTCAAGTGCACTACTGCCTCTCAAAAAATGGTTTCTTGCTCCCTGTGCAAGAGGAAGTAAAACCGTAACTACCAAACTCTACTGAGTATGTAAATGGAGAGAAAATTTGCAAAGAGAAGTATTCTGAGTATGTGGCAATGCATGCAAAACAATCTTATTCAGTGATTGCATGACCATTTTAAACCATAACCTGGAGGCACATGTTTAAATCCTTAACTATTCCAAAGAAAACAGAAAGATACCAGTCCTTTATAATGCATGAAAGCTCTCCTTCTTCTACTTAGTTTGTCTTGCATTTATTTGCCCACTTGTACGTATAATTATTATAGAAGTCTGCAAAATCAAATCTTTTTGTCAAATCAAGTGATGTAACTAAGGCAATGTGTCCTTGTAGGTCAGGTGAAGATTTCTCTGCTTTGATTTCAGTATTGTTGCTTACGTTTCCATATACAGCCTTTGTGAATTTTCCACAGCCTGCCAGCATTACTTGGACCTGCAAACTTTCTCAGCACTGTTGTCTTGCACACTGCTATCACGATTTACAGTAGATATCTCAGAAACTGAAGTGATTGCTTAGACACTACCGTAGCCACAAAGCTTCAGAATATGATTGTCACCTGATCTTTTTAGTCCTTACCTAAGCAGTTTTCCTTCTGCTGTCTCCACACTACAGTCTCTGGATGCATTTAGTGCCAGAAACAAGAGCCTCTTCAGCCAAAAGAACCACAGAAACCCCACCACTCACCACCTCCCATCTGGCTTCATGAAGTGATCGCATATTTAAAGCCCCAGGGTATATTTCTTGACTACGCAATTGGTCCACAAACACATGCTGCAGTTTTAAACCTGTGTCCAAGCTTCTGCTCATTCTCAGCTGCTGGGCCCAACTGAGACTTCTGAAATTGTGTGTTAGTTATTCAATTTCAAAGAAAGTGATTGTGGTTAAGTGGTATAGAGTGGTGAATTTCAAAGCACGTCACATGTGGATTGTACAAAGGTGTTCAGCATCAGCAGAGATCAGGTAAGAGAGGGGAACGGCATGGAGAAGCAGAAAAAGTCACTGGAAAGGGAGTAAAAGATCCTCATGGGATATTTTCCTGACCATGTGGTTTGTGTTTTTCTGTCTGTTTTGTTTCCTTGTTAAACTGCAGCATTTCCCTTAGCCTCTTTTAGCCAATTTGGTGAATCATGGTCTGAAGGAAATTGCATTCCTCTGCTGCTTTTACCCTAAATAGTGTGCTGCTATGCTCAGGAAGCCCAGTGTGAGGAGATCTTGTGACAAGGGGCGTCTTCCTGGAAAAATGACTCCCCTGGGAGAGACATCCTTCAGCAGCCCATTCTCTTTATCTTCAAAGTAAGCTGTGTTGTATGTGTATTCAAAGGCAGAATGGTTGTAAATGCCCACAGAGCAACTTTGCTTGTAGTTGTGTTTCCCAATCAGAGATCAGAAACAGAAGCAGCAACATGAGATATAGGTACACCTTTAGCTATACAAAAAAGATGGAAGCCAAATTTACAGAAGTCATAGAAGTACGTATCTCAAGGCTGAATGCAATTAAATGTAAGCAAAATAATTCATGTTATCCTCAAATGTGCTGAATTTTGAGCAATTGTATATTTCTTCATATGGACCCACAACATTTGCATCTTTAATAATTTTGTGTTTCCTGAACTCTTAAAATTATTACAGAATTAAGTGGCTTATGGTCAAGGCTTTCAGTCTGTAAAGTGCTGTAATCACAGGTATTACAGACAGCTTGGCTTCAGCTGCAGACAGAAATTGCAGCCTGTCTTTCAGCTAAGACTGACCATTGGAACTCAGTTCTTCTAATTTGTCTCACTTCCTCATGCTGCATTCACTGTTGTGCTGCTGAGTGCTGTGGGACAGGATGTGCAGAAACTCAGAAGCAAATTCTGCCTCCAGCCGCCATGTCTCCATCCATCCTCCCTGCATTTCTATGCATTTCACCAATCGGTTCATTTGCGTTGGTGAGCAACAGCTCCAGTACTGCATCCCCCCCTGGTGGAGCCATCTCCTACGTGACTCAAGAAATTATCCTTGATGCATTTCAGGAGCCTCCTGGATTGCCTACAGCTCATTATGCTACTTTTCCAGCAGATGTCCAGGTGGTTGAAGTTCGCCAGCAGGAAGAGAGCTTGTAATTGTGATGCCTCCTGTAGCTGGAGGAAGAAGGCTTCATCAACAGGCTCTGCTTGATCAGCTTGATCATAGATAGGTACTCTGTCGCAATGTCTAGGTCATTGATGAAGTTAAACAGCACTGGGGTCAATATCAACCCCTGGGCTACACTATTAGGGACCAGCTTCCCACTGGGTTTTGTACCTAAAGATACAATCTAATCACAAAATCCTTAGAGCCCTGCAGCTCAGTCAGTGTTCCATTCACACCAGAGTCCACCTACTTAGGCCACAATTCATTGGTTTATCTATAAGAATGTCATAGGAGACGGTGTTGAAAGTCTGCTTGAAGTTGAGATAAACAGTATTGACTGCTCTCCCCACATCCCCCAAGCCACTCATACCACTGCAGAAAGCTACGATGTTGGTTAAGCACTACTTCCACTTTGCAAATCCATGCTGACTACTCACAATCACCTTCTTTTCCCTCACATGTCTGCAAATGGCTTCCAGGATTACTTGCTTCACATCCTTCCCACAGTCTGAGGTAAAGCTGAGTGGACTGTAGTTCCCTGGGTCCTCCCTCAGAACGGGCTGGTCATTTCTGAAACTAGATAGAAGCACACCCTGGCCAAGATCTAAAAGCCAAAGCAAATGGTGGTCTCCTGTCAACACTACACATATAAACAAACTGCTGACTACGCTACATCTGAACAGAAACTAGCATCACATGGTGCACAAAAGAAGACAAACATTTCCAGCTATGACTTTAAAAGAACACTGGAGCTTATGAATGACATTCTCAGTCTACATGAACTTAGACAGGAAATTATGAGGAATCTTAGTATTTACTACCATTCATATAGCGTCATTCAAGAAAGCAAATCTTCATAAGCATCTTCCTGTCCAAAAAAATACGGAAGTGCATCACTAATAAATTAACTTCACTTAAGAGTCAGTATTACTACCATTACTACTGCCATCATGTTAATTTCAGGACTGATACATATGTACAAAAGTTAACAGTGTAGTTACTATATGTCCAGAAGTAAGGATGTATTGGAAGTCAAAAAGAAAGTTCAGACATGATGTAGAGAAAATGAATAAGCTGTCTGTAGTACGTTGTACTGGTTTAATCTGGGACAGAGTTGATTTTCCTCACAGTGTCTGGTATGATGCTATGTTTTGGCTTTAGGAGAAAAAAAAATGTTGACAACACACCAATGGTTTAGTTGTTGCTGAGCAGTGCTGTACAGAGCCAAGAACATTTCAGTTGCTCAGCTTCTTGCACTGCTCTGCCAGCAAGGGGACTGGGGGGACAGAAGCAGCTGGGAGGGGACAGGACCAAGACAGTTGACCTAAACTGCCCAAAGCGATATCCCGTACCATATGACAGCATATGAAAAAACTATAAAACTGAGGGGAGCAGCCACTGCTCAGAGACTGGCTGGGAATCGGTCAGCAGGTGGTGGGCAACTGTGTTGTGCATCACTTGTTTTGCAAATACATATCTATAATACTATTATTTCTTTTGTCCTTTTCTGTCTTAGTTTTTATTTCAACCTACAAGTTCGACTTTTTTTTCCAGTTCTCTCCCCCCTCACACTGGGAGGTGGGGAGAGAGTGAAAGGCTGCGTGGAGTTCAGCTGCTGCCAGGCTAAACCACAACAGTCCTTGTGGCACACAACATGGGACAGGAAGGGTTGAGATAATGACAGATCTGACCAGAATGTGTTAAAACAAAATTGTTACATGCAGTATAGTAGCTTAATAGCTGCTAGCCACAACGCTGATCTTTTCATTCACAGTGTGGTTTTTGCTGGCTTTCAGGGTTGTTTTTCTTAACTCCAGCCACATTTTCGCCTCTGAGGGCTGGCCTAGGTTTATTTATGGTTTGCCAGTTTGTATATAACATGTGCTCGTGTTATATTAGTCACGGATTTATTTTTGTACTTGAACTCAATAGTGCTATCGTTCTCAGACTTCGGGAACCTTACAGTAGGCACTCTTAGAGTATTAAGAGCATTAAGATATACTTACTCAGTGAATCGCATTATATGAACAATCCCAGTTCATAATGATACTCAGCAACACCTCTTCAGTAATAAGAAGAAATACTTTTTATTCAGCATTCTGTAAGAAAAGATACTTCATGAAACCTGCAAGCAGCACCTTACACCACGAAGGCAAAAACCATTATGAAAATTACTACACACCATTTAAGATGCAATTTCATACTGGTATTGCAGAAAACACATCTAATCATCATTAATGAACACCATTAACAATTAGAGATATGGCTATACCTGTTTGCTAGCAATGTGCTGGTTCCTTTGCTTTCCTTTTAACCTTCTAAAAGAAGAAGTTCCTCAGCAAAAACTGCTGCATCATCTTTGCTACAGTACTCTTCTCCTAGTATAGTATGAACTGACTTCTACCTCAGTGGCATGTTCTTCTGAACAAACGCTGGAGTCAAAATTATGCCTAAATCTACCAGGTTAGACTGCAGCTTTCTAAACAGTATGTGTTAGATGAAGGCATAGGCAAACTGCTCATGTCCACCAAGCTGCTAAGGTGTTCACCCTATTCCTCATCCATTCACACAAGTGCACGGACCACACAAGAGATCGGGACTGAGGTCTGCACCCAGTCTGGCCTCCAGACATCCCCGAGTTCCTGCTTTCCTACAGTGACACCTTTTAGCTGAAGTAAAAAGACAAGGCTTCCCATGGTTAATTACCATGTCTGCTTTCCAGGGGATTCCTAATGGGTCTTCCTGGAAGACCTTTAGAAACACAACAGGTAGAGAAGGGAATCATCCCTGGAAAACAAACTAATCCCCAGAGAGAATTCTCTTCAGACTTCCAGCCAATTCTCCAAAGTAAGCAAAAAATTCAGATCTCTCTAAGCAACATTGCAAGGTTAGATCAAAGTCAGCTGAGGGAGAAGGGAGGAATCCAAACCATAGTCCAATGCTGTCAGTATGTTTCCTGGCAAATCTAATGGCCTGAATGTCCAAAGTTGTCCTTTGTACGTCCCCTTCTGATTGAAACATACTGAAAGGAGGCCTGGTCAGTCCCTCAGCAAAGAAGCTGGTGAGCTAGAGACAGATGACCAGCTGCCAGCAGAGCCATAGCTCCAGCGCACACTTCACTTGCACATGGGGCTGGTTTACTCATGGCCAGGCCCTCAACACGAACATGGAAGTTAGGGAGATGCAGGCCCATGGTGAGCACAGATCCACAGAACAGCACCAAGGCGCACAAGCTCTAGCAATACTTCCTCCATATCAGCTGCTCCTCCATGCCTCCCGCTAGCATGAAACAGGAGTAGGTGCCTGCAGTTACAGCAGAGCCTAGACACAGCACCCAGCCTCCTCCAGACCCTGCAAGCGTAGGACCTCCCTCATCTCCACCACTCACATGGGTGGAGGAGCACAACCCATGTGCACAGTTGGCTCTGCTCACAGCTCCCCAGGCTCATGCCTTTCCCCTGCCTCCTGGGGAGGCATGTGAGTGGATATGCAAGGGGTACAAAGGCACCCGCAAGCACAGACTGACGCCACAGTAGGGGAATCCACTACCCAGATGGGCAGTGTCTTGGGGCAATGATACACAGGGACCAGGAACATCTCATTCATTCCTGAGACAGCAAATGGGACTTTCCCTGACTCACTTTCTCCTTCGTGCTGAGCTGGTGGGAGCAGAGCTCCTGGCCAACAGCTCACTCATATCTGCCAGTAATGCTGGGCAAAGACACCTAAGCATTTTGAATAGGGCTGGCTGCAGCTCTGCATACCAAGAACCAGGGCCTGGTCTTCAGCTGCATTGACAGAGCAGTCCCTGACTCACAGCACAGGGGAGCATTGCCCTAACACTCCTCTAAGCACAGGCCAGGCACTGAGCACAACAGTTCTGCATGGGCCGTTGTACTTCCTGCCCCGACCTGAGTGTTCCTTCCAATCTACTGTACAAGTTAATGGGAAATTCTGCTAAGGCTCTTCTTGTTTATTGCCTTACTCTAGTTCAGCTTTTGCTTTGTTTATTTGTGTTTGCTTCTGATTACCTCAAAATGTGGAGACAAGATATGTAGTCACGTCAGTTGCTGCTGGGTTAGCCTCTTTGCTGCTGCTCAGCAAATCTTTATTCTTTTGCTCAGTGGAGTTTGTACCATGCGGTCCCTGCACAGTGGGGTTTTCATCATTTTCTGAAAGGAGAAAAAATACTTAGTTGAAAACAATTGGAGATAACAACAAGGAAGGAGTTCAGATGTCAGACCCTGGACTGGCTTCTGACAGCTGAGCTTTAGGTAGTCTTACTTCTTCAGCTACTTCTGAGACAGCAATGGAAGTTTCACAACAGAATAAAGGAAAAACACTAGTTCAAGAATCAGAGTCCAGACAAAGGAAGTGGCTTAGGAAACACTCCAGCACACTAACAGCATCTTCACCTGAACATCTTTATAATTCCCTCTGCAAAGTGCTCCCATAGTAGTTCAACATGTTATTCTCAGGCACTGGCTGATGAACCCGGTACTGTCAGCAAAGTCACCAGTCTGGGGACTCACATAAGGCCAGGGTCTACAATCTGCTCTGCAGAGCAATCTACCTAAAGATTGTAATTCTGGGTATCTGAGCTAAGCAGTACCCTCCATGAGGAAACAGCTTGTTCAGAGTAGATAGCAAACAAAATGTCTGTGTTTTCCAGGTGATGCCAAATTTCTAGAATTATTTCAGATCTGTGTATTTATTCAGGGGGAAAAAAGTAAGTTGAAACCAAGGTCTCTGCCATGCCTCTCAAAGAGAACATCTAAGTTTCACTTCCCTTTACCCACTACCTCCATGACTTCCTACAGCTGCAAAAAACAAAAAAAGCAGAAAAGCAGCCCAAGAAGATACATGACTTCACTGAACCCCCCAGCTCACAAATGATCTCTCCAGTGTTCAGCGCTCAGTAGTCAGATGCAGGAATCGCTTCTGTCCACAAGAGGAGCCCTTGGGCTCCTCATGCACCCACTGCAGGGGTGACAGCGGAGGCTGCTTCCTTTGCTTCCTCCAGATCATATCCTGGTGCTGAGGGAACAGGGTTTTTGACTGATAAGCTAGATGTGCCAGAAAGCATCATGCCTAACAAGCGTGCAGGACAACTGGAAGAACAGGAGAAAGCACCAGTAGTCCTCAGGTAGCTATTAGGAATGACAAGTTTGCACAAGTTGAAGAGAACACAGTTCACTCACTAGGTGAGGGAGCTGGGTTTTTTCAGCCTGGAGAAGCGAAGACTGTGGGGAGACCTTGTTGCAGCCTTCCAGTATTTAAAAGGAGCTTATAAACAGGAGAGAGGCCAACTTTTTTACATGATATGACAGTGGCAGGACAAGGAAGAACAGTTTTAAACCATTCCAAGAGTGATGAGACACTGGCACAGGTTTCCCAGAGAAACTGTGGATGTTCCATCCCTGGAGGCATTCAATGCCAGGTTGTATGGGGCCCTGGCAGCCTGATCTAGTGTATGGCAACCCTGCCCACAGCAGGGGGTTGAAACTGGATGGGCTTTAAGGTCCCTTTCAACCCAAGCCAGTCTATGATTCTATGATTCATTCTATGCTAAGTATAGGAAATGAAGGGCACTGCATGTGCCAGAAAGAGCAAAGGGAAGCTGAGGAAGGACGCACAGGTAGAGCACTCCTTCACAAAGCCAGACATGCCTCTTTGTTCAGGATTTGATTTTACATCATACTCAAGAGCCAGGTTACCTGCACTTTGGTGGAGGCTCGAAATGCAGTAGGACTTCCCAAAATAGGAAAGACTGATCTAAAAATGACCAAAAAATCACCCTCAGGCACGTAATTGCCCCAAGCAATAATTCCAGACATTAGCCTATGCATACAGAGACCCTCTCCCACCTAGGCAAACTGATCTATGACACAGAAAGCCTGGCTTCTTGTTACTAAATACAATTTGAGTTTGATTCAAACATTAGGTAAACCACAGGAGTATGGACCCTGGTTGAACCCTCTCCCAGTTTGAAGTTTTACTGGGATTTCCTATACTTCTCTTTTTCTCCATGCTGCAAGTAAACCACGAGCTACATCTGGCTCAGAGGCAAAGAGACTTGTCTCAACATTTTGTTGAAATTCATCATCTAAGAAACCTTTTGATGCAGACTCTGGAAAAGGAAACCTGCCAGACTAGTGTACACCATTTAAACATTGTTTTCATGATCTTCCATACAAGTAAGCATGTTTCCTTGCTCTGGCATTCCCAGCCAAGCTACACTTTTAGACTTGAGTCGCACAGCACAGCTACACTCAGAATGCAAGGGAAGAAATGCACAAATGTTTCGTCAGATTTCATGCTTCTACAACATACATCTTCTGGGAAAATATGTCTCTAATCGTATTGTAACCCAAAGATAAAGTGAGACATGCCTTCAGAGCAAGGGCACCTACTGAAAATACTTTATCAAACATGTATAGCGTGCTCAGACTTACTTCTCAGTTCAAGGTTAAAAGTTTGGTCCAAACGCAAACCATCTTGATCATACATATGCTACATATTCTCCTTCATCTTTCCATTGAACAAGGCAAAGGCTCAGGCTGTCACTGGGGAACACATGGGCCCTGCTGTGGTACATCACAGAGACATTTACTCCTTTCCTTCTTCTCTGGGCCACTCACTGTTTATCTTTCTTCCAGACAACATGGATGTACCCAGCTGACTGCAGGTAGGGCAGGTGAAAAGCAACACAGTTACCTACAAGCTCTCTGACAAGGCATCCTGTTGAAAGAAGGCACATGCATGTGAATATTTACTTAAGGGACATAAAGGATATCATATACATTTGCTTTTTGAAATCTTTTACTACCTCGGCAGCATTTCCACACAGATTTACAAGTTATGTGCTAGGAACTTGCATGCCACCAGAGCTTACTTTTAAGAGAAAGGCAGATAATGAATTAAGTCCCTTAACAGTTCCCTAAGAACCATAAGAAGGTTTGTTTCCTTGTCATGCTGAGGAAGCAGTTTACTTGGATTTGATTTAAGAAGGGAGAATTCTACTGGGAAGTCACAAGACAGCAAGAGTGTATTATGAATCAGCATCTGTCGTATATATTAACGCCTAGGGACACATCTAGAATATTGTCTTCAGCACTGACCAAAACTCAAAGAGTAAGTTTTAACAGTTTTCCTAGAGAACTGGATCTTGGCATTTACAACAGCTGCCATGTCAGAAGTAAGGGGAAACAATAAATCCTATGTCTTTTGTCATAAGTTGAATTCAGCATGTCTGAGTTACAAAATTACTATAGTCTCAATGTCTGAATGAAAATAACTCCCATTATAATGACAATTGCTTGCACCTAAAAAGCCAACTGCTTTTGGGCAAAGACTGTTTTGCCCTGACAAGCAAAGATATTGCTTATCTGTACTTAATTTTCATCCAAAAACTCTCAAATCAGTCAATATAGGACTACAGTCAGTAGAAAAAAGTCTGAAATTTGTTCAGAACGTGCATAATTTATGCAATCCTAAGTGTCCAATGGACTGCAAATTCTGCCTACACTGAAGTAGTAGTGAAGACTAATGCCACTTTCAGTCAACCTTACTGGACTGGATTGACCTCAATAGCTACATTACCACAGATTTCAAAATAAAGATCTAATTTTTGTAGCTGGTAATTTCAAGCAGTGGATAAGAAGACAGTAAAATCAAGATCTGAAACAAAGCTATGGTTGCATTTAAAAGTCTAACTGTAGAATCTTGTTCCTAGAATTGTGTAGATAGTGAGTGCAACAGATGTTCAATCAAAAACAAAATATGCAAGTGCTCTCATGAGGTTAACAGACGAACTCAAGAACAAAAGATGCCAAGCATGAACACATATCCTATATGTTTATTTATGTGTTGTGAGCTGGTGTCTGACCCAGGCATCCCTACACAGCAAGAGAAGAAGGTTAAAGTGAGAATTTATACCCACCGTGCACATGTAGCCAAAATACTCTTTGGTAGACACAGTGCTGAGAGCTGGCATGCATCATAGCTTCATACTGCCCTGCGTCCTCTTTCCCAGCAATGCAGAGCCTTAATGTTCCATTGGGAAAGACACAAATCTGCTGGCCGTGTCCAGATCTGCCATGAGTCCTGTGCTGCGAGGACACATTTTCCTTGTAGCAGCTGATCAGAAAAGGCCACTCCAACTTGAGAAAGCCAAGGTCAAAAATAACAGTCACACACACTGCCATTTATTGTTGTCACACCACTATGTGCTGAAAATACAACATGCAGAACAAGGTTATTACAAACAATTTTCTTTCAGCCTAGTTCTCAAATATTGTCCTGATCCTGCAATTAATATACCCAGCAGCATAAAACTCCAGGAACACATCCACACCACACCACGTTTTCAATCCCAGTTTAATGTAAACGCATCTTGCCGCTACAGAATTAGGAATTAAATAAATAAATGTTCTTACCTTCAAGAATAACGAGTGCACACAATGCAGCCTGGAAGGTGAAAACAGGCAGCATTTCAAAAACGATCTTTTCTTTGCTATGACGTATACACTTTTTCATGGGCTTATTTGACAAGAAATCATTAAATACCACTAGCCTAGGTCTCACCAATGAACGATGTGACTTGAGGCTGGTGAGTAGAAATATTTAAGGGATGCTTTCATGCTAACTGCATCCTTATTGCAAATGTACATAAAATTCTCAGTAGCTCTTTTTTTAAAAAAAAAATTCACACACAGTGGTTTCAACCACTGTGTCACAGACGTATCAGCTATGAACTCATGGGTAAGCTTCTTCTTTTTCATCATGCCGTAACTGCTACCATAGAAGTTAGCACTATCAGACTACCTTTCAGAAAAAAAAAAATTTCATCAGAAATATTTTTGCCATTGCTACTGTGCGCAAAACTTAAGAGCAAAGCATGACCTACAGGTTAACAAATGAAGGCTGTGTGCTGGAAACAGACTTGTGTGTCTGCACAACTGCTCCTCTGGCCCTCTGCAAAAATACTGCAACACTACACAAGTTCTTATCTGAGTTTGGTGAGGTGCTGTCCGGGTTTCAGCCAGAATAGTTAATTTTTTTCCAAGTGGTTGGTATGGTGCTGTGTTGTGGATTTAAGATGAGAATAATGTTGATAACACAGCAACGTTTTAGTTGCTTAGTGGTGCTTACACTAAGCCAAAGACATTTCTGCTTCCCGTGCTGCCCTGCCAGTGAAGAGCTAGAGGTGCAGAGGGAGATGGGAGGGGACATAGCCAGGACAGCTGACCCAAACTGGCCAAAGGAACGTCCCATACCACAGGGCATAACGCTCAGCAATAAAAGCTGGGGGAGTTGGCTGGGGTTCTGCTGCTGCTCAGGGACTGGCTGGGCATCAGTGCTGAGCAACTGTGCTATGCATCACTTGTTTACAGAGTTCTTTTTTTCCCCCTCTTCCCTTTCTTTTTGCATCAAGCTATCTCAGCTCACAAGTTTTACTTCTTTTCCCCAGTTCTCTCCCCCATCCCACTGGGCAGGAAGCGAGGGAGCAGCTGTGTGGTGCTTAGCTGCCAGCCAGGTTAAACCACAACAAGCACATAGTTTTATAATCAGAAGTGTGAAGATGTCTACAACAAAGAACTACATCACAGTCATCTGCAACAGTGAAACTTCCCCCAAGTAAACAGTTTATGTAAATTAGTGCAACACCAAAATAGTGCCACACATCCCATTCAGCTTCCAGTTTTGCATGAATGTATACATTACACTAATAAAACAATCCATGGGAAATAATGCAAAGTGCTTCCTGATAGGCTAAAGGAATGTATGTGAGGCCAAACTTCTGCAAGTCTCCAGACAGCTCTGTGGTTCCAACACATCTGTCAGCTGAGTAGTCAGCTTAGAAAATAAATTTATTTCTGGAGTTCACAGTTTGATTTCTCATCCTCAGCCCATAAATTAGGGTGAATTTGCCTTTGCAGTACATGCACAGCACCAAGACTGCAATTCGTGCAGTAAATTGTTGATTGAACTTATCTTTGCTGCATGCCGATTGCCCAAAAATGACTGTCTCTACTTCAACAAGAAGGAGGCAAAACCACACACAGGCAGAGTTGTATCTGAGATCCAGGATGAATAACAAAACGGAGAGGATTTCTGGGGAGGAAAGTTTTTCTGCTTGTCAAACAATGCCACATATCCAAGTACAGGGTCATAGAACAGCATACATCCGAGAGCCTCAAAATGAAATGAATGTCAGCTGACTTGCACTGGCAATCCAAAATAACTGCTTATGTGGTTCGCACTCATATAGCAAATGAGAGACAAATGCAACCGTCCTAAAGACCATAGCCTGACTAAAAAATTATGGTGCCACACAGGTAATTGACAAGTCAAGCACTTGTGGTGTGGAAACTAGATCAGAGTCTCCAGAACTTTCATTGCTACCTTCACTGCATGTGTTTGGTCATGAAATACAGCTTTGTGGGTCACCTTTACTGCCTTGTTTCAGCAAATATCGACACTGTGGACACTATGGTACTCTGAAGACTAAGAATTTATGATGGCACATTCAAAAGGAGAGGAGAAAATCCACAAACTAGCTTCTTGCAGCACAGAAATATTCAAACCAACAGTAAGAAACAGTAAGCACACAAAGCTGTCAAATAGAAGAAGCCTAAACAGCCTGGCACCAAAGAGACATAAAAGAACAGGGTGATTTAAAAAATACAGAGAAGTAGCTGTAAGTCTGTCAGTGCCATCATTCAGCTTCAGAAGACTTCTGAAGCAGAACAGTTACACCAATAATTAGCATCTTTCACCATAACAAAGATGAACAGTATGCTGCTTCAGGTGCATTCTCCCCACTACCAATCTTGGCATGGTGGTCTACACTCAGGCCAGCTTACTTAGCTTCACAAGACATGCAGGCCCAAAAGGAGGCCATTTGACCTCCTGCCGATTTACTGGTGATGGCATAGGTCCTCTTCTTTCCTTCCTGCCACACTAAATTGCGTGATGTTTCTTGTTAGGTGGAAGAAGGGCAGCACTTTAATCAGATAGTAGTTGGTTGAGTGTTTTCACAACCCAAAATAGCAGCAAGACTTCATAAACAGTGGTAGTCAGCTTTTTAGCTATAGTTTTATCATATTTTCAAAGTGGAAAGATGTTGACATGCACCATTAGTCACATTAATCACATTGTATACTTTAGTGTGCCCTTCATAATTCTTATACTGTGATGAAGAGGTATGTACATACACAAGTGTACATGCACGTATCCATGCGCAACCCTACTTAAGTTTTTTGTTTTGAGCTTTGTCTTGCTTGTTTGGCCCTCAAGCAATCACTGTAATCAGAAAAGGCTCACAGAAAACCAGCTGAGTGACTCCAGCCTACCTGTGACAGACGCACACAGAGCCTTCCCTGGGCACTAGCCTCCAGTATTCTCGTAATCGCCTGAACTGCTGAAAAAGTCTCCTTCGTTAATCACTGCTTCTCGGCACCTACAGACCACTGAAGCCCAAATAATTTGCATATCATTACCTTCGGGCAGATAAGGCATGTGTATGCAATTTTTGGTACACAGTTTCACTTGTACCCTGTCAAGCAATCGGTTCCAATTGAAATTAAGCTGCCATGGGACCCGAGGCTGCTATCTTTTACTTTGCATAACACAATTACCCTGATGAGGGCTACAAAATGCATATTTAAACAAATAACCACGTTAATATAGTTCAATTTCTGGATGAACCGTCACTGAAAATGAATTCAACACCAGGCTGCCTGAGAGAAGAAACAGGGAAAGACTGCCCCCTCCAGTACACAAATATGGTATTCTCCAGATATTTGAAAGCAAAATTCTTAGTACCCTACGGAATATTTATCAAATTGAAAAAAAAAAACAAGCAAAGCATAGTTGAAACTGTACAAACAAGTTGCAGCTTTGCCCTGTTGAAATACAAGCTGAAGTATTAATTGCCTCATTTGTGATTCCCCTTCAACTCTCCCACAGTTGTACACCATGTTTTACTTGACGCATCCCAGCTGGCTTCCCAGTGCTGTTAAACGCCCGATGGCCCTCCTGACACAGGAGTACATCAGCAGCACTCCATGACCTCCCCAAAAACAGTTGGGAAATGAATGTATACCTGTCACTTCCTCTCACCTCCCTTCAGCTGCTCAGCATGCTCTTTTTGCATGTCTTCTATGTATCTAATCTATGCCCTGACACACTCTGCACTCCCAGTGAGTCTGATCTCCTAATCCACTGTTTCTGACACAAAAATAATGAGAGCACTAACTCACTGGTCAAGTAAATACTATTTTGAAATGTAGATGGGTATTAAAGATATACCATCAGCAATGTGATACTCAAAAAACTATGTACTGAATAACTTGTAGTGCTTGGTTTTTGGTGGTTGTTGTTGTTTTCTTGAGTGTGTATCATCCATGACACTTAACTAAGCCTTTTTTCCTTCCCAGACTGAAATTTCAATGAAGTACTGGAAACTGTGTTATACTTCTTGCAGTCTGAAACATCTTGGCAGTGAGAAGAACTGTCGTGCTTTACTGTGAAACATTGGCATCTGTATGCATTACGTTATTCCCACAGACCACTCACATTACATTTTTCAGCTTAATTAAACCTGAGATCCATCAGCAGCGTTGTTTACAGATTTGGAGAACTCAGAGTGAGAGCGAGGTATTTACTAAGCTATCAGGTTCAGACATCTGTGAAGAAAACGATAAAAAACAATAAAAAGAAAAAAAACACAGAACCTAACTACAGTGATGAAAATGATAAACCACGCTCCTGAAATACACAGCTCAGGGGAGGCGTGCAGTGAGCGGCGGCTGACGGGTGGCACGTGCCCGGCTGGCGGTTGGGCAGCCGTTGGCTGGTGGTCGGGCAGCTATTGGCAGGCGGTTGGGCAGCCATTGGCAGGCCATTGGGAAGCCGTTGGCCGGCAGTTAGGCAGCCGTTAGCCAGCAGCTGGGCAGGTGCCTGTTGACGGTTGAGCGGACAGCCGGTGGCTGCCACAAGATGGCGCGCGCGGACCCCGCTGACGGCCCGCCGGGATTTAAGCGAAAAGAGGCCGGGAGCCTTTCTGCCAGAGCCGCCCAAAATGCCTAGGGGGGCACGGGAGCCCTCACAGGTCCTGCCATAAAGCGAAGGGCAGGGTCAGTCTTGGGGGAAAAGCGTATTTTCAGTCTTCCTGTTTGTGAGAATCACAGAATCATAGAATCATAGAATNGGGAGGTGCTCCAGCCCTCTGATCATCCTCGTGGCCCTCCTCTGGACCCGCTCCAACAGCTCCACATCCTTCTTGTGTTGGGGGCCCCAGAACTGGACACAATACTCCAGGTGAGGTCTCACGAGAGCTGAGTAGAGGGGCAGAATCACCTCCCTCGACCTGCTGGCCACGCTTCTCTTGATGCAGCCCAGGATGCGGTTGGCCTTCTGGGCTGCAAGCGCACGCTGCCAGCTCATGATGAGTTTCTCATCAACAGACACTCCCAAATCCTTAACTGAGAAATGTTGTTCTTTTGCTTGACTAACAAGTCCTTGGTTCCTTGAAAGTTCTCAGTCATGCCCAGATACTGGAGGGCAAGGGGACAGAAACTACTCCTCAGCCTTCAGTTACAGATGCTAAGTGAAAGCTGAACAAAACTGCACAGAATTTGCAGCATCTGTGAGATGGAGTAAAATAATCAGATGAACGAAACCTTGGAGAGCACTTGACTACCGCTGAGAAGCGTCACCTGCCACCACCTCATGAAAGGGAACACCCCCTCCCTGGGGAACAGGGAAATAGGCTGCACAGCAAAGTAACATGGCTTCAACTGTTTAATTTGCAAACTATGTTCACTGGATGTCTTCTGAAGATAACATATGTAGAATTCAGTACTCGTTGAAAGACTCCTCCATGTAGTTTCCCAGTCTGTTTTCAGGGGGATTTTTTGTTTTAGGGGTTTTTGGGGTTTTTTGTGGTTTTGGGTTGTTTGTTTGTTTGGGTGGGAGTTTTTTTGTTGTTGTTTCTTTTTTGCATTTCTCTGGTTTTTAGCCCCTACTTGGTTTTCTAAGAACATTGCCAAAGCAATAAATCTAGATAATGGGTAATGAAGCAGTCGGCAACTGAGATAAAGTCACTCCTTCAACAAACAAGTTTTATTGGGTACATATCACCAAGACATGATATGAATACTTCAGCACAGAATGTTTCCAGAAAACTGGCATGTATTGTGGTCTAAGGAATTTCTATCTTTGAAACACAATGGAGTTACTCTTCAGTACTTAAAAAAATGGAACACTACACGGTAGTGTTGCTACCCTGTCTGAAAGTCTGCTTGTTTATCCATGAGCGCATGCCTAGATCCAGGTAGCTGAATTTTAGCATCGATGCAGCAATTGATTGCTTTCTGATTTTTTTTTTTAAATCAATTTAGTGGTAGTTTTCTTCCTATTTTTTTTTTCCCCACACACAAAATGTAACACAGATGTAGTGGAGATGTACTGATACTCAGAACCTGACTGGCTATGATCCAGGGCAGCCTGCTCTAGGTGTCCCCGTTTGAGCAGGGGATTGCATGAGGTGATATCCAGAAGTGCCTTCCAACCTCAGCCATTTGACAATTCTGTAATTCCCACATCAGAAACTCTTGGAGGGGGCAGGAAAAAAGCTTTTGTACTTCAAATCCAAACTAAAGGATGTCATTGTCCTCTGGGAAGGCGCTTTTTTGGTTAACACTTTTGCAGTGTTAACAAGCAGTCTTACTTAGGCTATGGAAAACTGTGTCTCTAGTTTAAAGCTAAAATATTTACAGTTGTGTTTTCTGTCAAACGTGTTTGAAGAAGAGCGAGACAGCAAACTGGCCTTACTGTTGATTTATCTTTTAGCAGCTGTGCAGAATGACAGTGCTCTACATCTGAGTGATTAATATATCACTCTGTACCAACAGCTCTTTCAGTGCAGGTGAAAATGGTTGACCAATACGTAAGTTTAAGAAACAATCTAGAGTGGGCAGCCACAACCTTTCAAATGTCTTTAAAACCTTCCTCCCTTCTATTCTGATGGCAGTTTAGCTAAGTGTAAAATAATTACTATAAAGACTGTTGGGTCATAGGGCGTTCATTCAGGTGCTACAATACCAAAAGAATGGTAAAGCTGAAAGTTTGCTAGACGTAACAGCAAAGTGGGAAAACAATTATTCCCCTATGAAGTGCTTTTCTTTATTCACTGTAGTTCTCATCAGGGTGCGGGTTTTTTTGTTGTTTTTTTGGTTGGTTGGTTTTTTTATTGCTTTGCTCCAACAAACTCTTCATTAGACATGCAGCTTTGGTTACTTTGGCTGTTTAAGCATTGCTGGCTTTTTTAAAGACAACAACAACAATAACAACAAAAGGTATTTCTAACGCTAAATGTATAGAACCTTTTAAATCTGACATACCAGCTTTGTCAAAACAAAAAAAGGGCACTTGCAAATCATTAGCTCAAAATCACCGAAGAGTGGAGTTGCTCTGAAGTAGTGAAAAATAGAGCCAAGACTTGGCATGGTGGTATTCCTGAACTAATACAGTTATTTTGAAATGCAGGAACTTTTTCAAAAGCGCCTGTCTAGATTCAGGCAGTTGTATTCTAATAGTGAATTTGTAAGTGCTAGCTTACAATTTTTATCAATCTGGAGACATTTTGTTCCTCTCTTCCTTGAAATATGATTATGTTATCAATTTTGAGCACTTTTTAAGCACATTTTTAAGACAGCCAAACTCTCTTGGAAAGATTTCTCCCAAATTACCAATTTGTAATGACTGAATTGTCTGCAAAATGATACATGTATGGTATCCCATAATTGCTGACATCTTGCTCATAGAATCACAGAAATGTTGATTGGAAGAGACCTCTCGGAAGTTGGACTGGACTGCCTTGTTTGCAACTGGAGCGTACTGGGCTGTATTCTGCTTGGTGTGCAGATCCTCTTCAGCACGGCACTAGCACAGCCAGCCAGTTTCCAGCCTGTACTGTTGCATGGGGTTATTCCGGCATGTTGAGGAATTGTGGCCTTCTCCTTGTTAAACTACATTAAGTCTTTGTTGGCTTGATCTTCAGGTTTCTCAGGGTCCCCTACAACTGAAACTTTACTGTATAAATATCTCAGCTCCCACCCACTTCAATATCACCTGCAAATTTGCCAAGGATGCAACCTGTCTCATCATCGAAGTTGCAGACAAGGAAAGTCATTACCAAACACTGGCTGTTATGGGTCACGAACTAGACATTAAGCTGTTGACTGAGCCTGGAGGACCAGTACGTTTTCAGCCTGTCTCTCAGCTTCCAAAGAAGAACGCTGTGGGAGACAGTAGGCCACCAGAAGCCTTACTAGAAAGAAGATATATTACATCCCTGTTCTTTATCCATCCAGTCATGTGATAGCAGGCAATCATGTTGGTGAGACGGGATTTGTCCATGGCAGATCCATAACGAGCGTTTCCAATCACCTTTTTCTCAACATGTATTTGGAAATGAATTCAGCAGTTGTCTTCAATGATGCTGGACAGCAGGCTGACACCTGAGCCTGTAGTGTTCCCTCATACCAGTGTTTAAATTGTGGATAGCACTTTAGTTTCATGTGCAGGATGACTTTCCTCTTTCATTCTTCTCTATATATTGGTACTTCGTCTGCCAACACATTGGTCTTCTACCCTCCGTATTTCCGGGCAGATGTGCTATGCTGTAAACATGACAAGGATGCACCAATGTGCCTGACAGTCGTACTGTTTTACAGATTGATGGGGATATGTTTTCCTTTTCATTCTATTTCAGCACTCCCAGCATATTTTGTTGATGGCCTTTTCTCCATCTGTCCAGATCCAGTGAAATTACAGACTGCAAGCCTAATGAGCCCATATCACACAGACATAACTTCTCCAACAGAAAGAGTTTTTAATGCAAATTTATGCTTAAACCTAACAAACAACGCCTCAGCACAACAAAAACGAACCCTGTTCATTCCTCTCTTGCTGCAATTCCCACACTATTTAGGGCACACAGTAAGGTTTCTGACTAGTTCAAATCACTCTTGCACCTTGCTAGCTGTAGCTTTCAGCGGAAAAGAAATCTGTGTGCTTTGGGTGCCATTTCCTAGCCTGTGGGCACAAGGCGGGCTCTATGATCAGGCCCCCTTTGGGTCCCATGGTGAGGTGGCAGGGAAACCCAAACATCATCATGGCAATAAAATGGAAATGCACTGAGGTCACCACAGCAAGAACAGCCGTGGTCTCGCTGTGACCCACAGATGGCCGGTCCCTGTAGCACTTGAGCTGCAGCCCCCTGGGTTGGAGTTCCTACCAAGGGAAGGAATGGCCCCATGCCCTGCCTGAAAGAGGCCTTATGCCTCTAAATGCACACCAGGAGCACGGCACCAGCTCACTGTCACGGGTGATTGTGTTCCTGTGCTTTGGAGTGGGTCTCCAGACACTGCTGGAATTCAGTTCTGCAGAAGCCAAAGTCAGCCCTTCCCGTGTTGCATAGTGTGTAGGGAGAAGTTAGAACCACAGGATCACGAAGGTTTGAAAAGACCTCTAGGATCACTTACCCAACCACCAATCCATCACCACCTTGCCCACTAAACCACATCCCTCAGTGCCACATCTACACGCTTCTTGAACACCTCCACGGACAGTAACTCCACCACTTCCCTGGGCAGCCTGTTCCAATGCTTGGCCACTCTTTTGGGGAATAAATTTTTCTTAGTGTCATCCATGAAGCTGCTTACCAAGCCTTCTCCAGCTTTTCAGCTAGCAAATATCTCAGAGCAATCACTTTCCAAGGGGACACACACAAAAAAAAAAAGGCTGAAGGACAGGATAAGCATCTTAGATTATTAGTCCGATAGTTCATCCAATATAGTCACGTAATTTGCCTTATTGCTATGATTTGTTTCAAGGTAATTAACCCATGATATAAAAAGTTATCTGGCCATATTAATAACATCAGAAACAACGCTTAAAACTCCTGTTAGGAAAATGGAGAATATTCCCAAGCCCTTCGATCCCATATGAACACTCATAGGTTTAAAACCAGGATCCAGCACAAAAATAAAGAAACCGAGGACACTCCAACCGCAGCCACCTCCCCTCCGAAGGCAGCCCGGCCGCTGGGCGCCGCTCCGCCCAGGAAGCGCCCTTTGCCCGCGGAGCAGGAAGCGGCTGTCGCCGCGCTGGGGGCGGCCGGGGCCGGGCGGCAGCGGGCGCCCCGCAGGTAGGCGCGGCGCGGAGCGGAGCGGCTCGGGCTCGGCTGGGGCTGGGGGCGGTGCCGGCTCTCGGGGAGCCCAGCCCAGCGCCGGGATGGAGGTCCCGGCACAGCCTTTGTCGGCACTGTGCTTCGGGAAGGACCTGCCCGGAGAGGAGACAAAAAGGCAGCTCGGAGAAGGGGGGGTGCCGGCTGCCGTTCTGATCGCCCCCGCTCCGCTTCAGCTGTCCTCCGTGCGCAGTCGCGGCCCGTGCCTGTAACGCACTTCCCTCCTCCCAGCCCTTTTCACCTGCCGTGGCCAGAAGCATCCCTTTGCCCAGTTTCCACCGAGTGCCTCCGATCTCTGTCGCACACAGGCAGCCTTGTGCCCTGCCCCTGCTCTGTGGGGAATCCCTATTCCCCAAAGCCCCACAGTCCTGCTCCTCCTGCACACCCCTCGTTGGGTGCTCGGCAGTGCCCTCCCACCCCCTTCCTGCGTGTCCCAGGAGGGGGTCACTGACATGCACTGTAGCTGACACACAAATCTGATGGCATGAGGAAGGAGGCTCTTACCACACCCAAGGCAAGACCAAAACGTGCTGGGTAAATCCGTGCAGCTGCATGATTAACTCTTTTTCATGACAGGAATGTCTTCACCTTCTGGTTTTACTACAAGCATTACCTATCCCAGATGCTAACTGGGGAGAGGAAGCTCTGAACACCTTGTTCTGAACAGCAGGTCTGTGCCTTCGTGCCCAGGGTGACCATGCGGAGAAGGCTTCGCCAGCGATGGCACTTCGGGAGCAGACTGCGGCACCCCAAGGAGCCTGAGCACCCGACAGCATGGAGCTCTGCGCTGGGATGGCTCCTGCAGCCCCACGGCTTGGTGCAGCTACAGGAGGACTACGGGGCTGAGCGCTCAGGACAGAAAATGTAGAGCTGTCTGCAAATAGCCAAGGTAAAGACGATAAATTGTTGGACCTAGCTGCAAAGTCTGCATGTGCTGTCACAGTACTAAAGTCAAGGCCTCAGGATCAGTGTGGTGTGTTCACAAAGCCCCTGCTGGAGGTCCAAATCAGACATCCTTCACATTTACTGTTAGTAAAGTTGTAGATGTTGCATAGAGTAACCCCCCACAGCCACGTACACAGATGTTCTTCCCGTCTTGGATTCAACATTCAAGCAGTAGCCCAAAATACCCAAGGATGTGCTTCTGCCAGTGACAGAAGTAATCCCTGAAGGACTGTCCCCTCTGTCAATGAGGTCAGTCTCCTTTCACCGAGAGAGGACTGATCATGGGGAAGGAAGAAGCTCTTCCCTTACTCCAGACTAGCCTGTCCATGTGTAAGGGCCATCTGCTTTTTGCTCAGCTGCCATAGCAAATCTGAGCACAGCAGCCCTGTGTCAGTCAGCCCAAGCCAGAAGTCTTTGCAGGGTCAGAAGGGAACTCTTCCTTCTACCTTGTCCACTGGCTTTGAGGCTTCCCTGGGTGGTTGTGCTTGGACATTTCAAGATGCTGGTACCACCTCTGAAATGCCAGGGGATCTGCTTCTGAATTTCCTGCTTGCTGACAGCCTTCGCAGGGAAACCGTGCTGTTTGTGGTTAGCTGCCTGGGGGAAAGGTCTGTGTGTGTTCCTGGCTTTGGCTCCTCCTACTTTAGAGTAGGGCAGGCCGTCTGGTGCACATTGCAGCACGTCAGCAGTTCAGTTGGCTCCTACCATCAACCTTTGGCAGCAGAGACTCTTGGTACTGGCAAAGTACTGAGAGCTCTAAGGCTGCAGGAAGCAAGAAACTTTGTATGTTGGCTCGGAACAGCCTGAAATTGTGCATCTGCAGGGTCAGCATTCAGCAAATATTTAAAGTAGGCACTCAGCTTCTTTTTCTTTTCCCTTTTCCCTTTCCTCTTTCCTCTTCCTGCTTCATGGTTCTCTAGTTCAAGAAGTCTTTCTCTTTGGCCTGCTCCCTTTCATTCTGTCCAACTTTGCCACCCAGGAAGAAAGACTTCAAGACTGGTGTCTGAGGTCCAGAACCATTCCCCTCATCTGAGTTGTCTCCTGGATTCTGACAATATCTAATCTCTTATTGGCTATTACCTGTCATTAAACAGCTGTTGGTGATGGACAAAGCAGTCCACAACAAGGTACCCATCACTTTGCGGAGTTTGTTTGCAGCAGAGGCCATCTGCCCAGTTAGTCAATTGCATCTGGAGCTTGAGTCTTTGTCCAGAGGTGTATTTTTCCCTTGGCTCAGCCATAAATAAACAGGAATTGGTAGTTTGAGGGAGCATGTTTCTGAAGTGTTTTATTGATGTGGCTGCCTCAGCCTGAGAGTCTTTCCTTGGAGGAGAAAGGAAAGATGAGGTAGCAAGTAAGAAAGTAGTGCTCAAGTGACTAAAGGGTCGTTGTCCATTTAAAATAATTTTAGGAGAGTAATTAGTCTTGTGGCTGTCATTATTACAGAAGTGTCTCCAACTATGCATGCAGATGTGGCTGGCGTTGGCTTTTTTCTTAAACCTACACCTGTTATTGCTGTCAACTAATTCTGAGTCCAGCACATCTGGTGTATGTCCTCACACGTATCACTCATCAGAAGAGAGGCAACCTGGAATCTCCTGTAAGAAAATAAGACATATCTGACACCAGGTACCTTTATAGTGCACAAGATGTCCATAAATATTTGTTGCTCAGATAGCTCCATTCTTTTATGCAACTTCTCCACCTGTTCCCTGTATCCTGCAGGGGCAGTAGATTTTAAGACATATTTTGTGACACTCTCTTGCTGAATATTCAACTAAGATTAATTTTGTTTGCTTTTGTGAGAAGGATTCCTGTTTGCTGAACCTGACATAACTGCCCACATGGACCAAGGAGTAGATCGAGATCATGAGGCGTTGGAGGAGACACACATGGGTGAGGAGCAAGATGAGTTTATAAACACGGAGCAAGCATAAAGCTCTTTGAGCTTCTGCAATGTTCTTTAAGCTGCTTTATTTCATCCAGCTTGATTTGAGACCTGCTCTTTCCCTGTCAGCGCAGGTTGGGTACCTGTCCATGTCAGTGTGCTGTTAAGAGTATGCATGAGAAGACAGAGTATTAAGAAGATAGAATGTGAAGATTTCCTAGGGGAAAGGAAAGGCTTATAGCCCTGCCCTCACCTCCTGTTTGTGGCACATCTGCTCTGGGTCGCATGATGAGGCCGCACTCCCGCAGCTAGTTTTCCATTTGCTCCCAGTCCTTCCCTGTATCTGCTTCTCCTACACAGTGCATGCCAGGCTCTCTGGGAGAGGAGCTGCTTGTTCTCTGCCGTCTCCCAGCAATAACCACAACTGTATATTTTTTCCAGGTATTGAGGTAGGTCCCCTTCTGGATCACTTTTCAAGCACAGATCAGCGGGACTTGTTCGCAGCTGGGTCCAGAGGAAGAGATGAACAGTTGGGGAATGGCCACGGAAGTCAGCATGGTTCCATGGAGGCACAGCGAGGTGACTACAGGGATTCAGAGGAGGCTAAGCTGCCTTGCTCTGCTATCAGCCTGGTGAAAAGACAGGAGAGAAGGATAGCGGCAGCCTCACGGCGAGCCCCTCGTGCAGAGCGGCCCACCATCTGCTCCGAGTGTGGCAAGGGCTTCAGCCGGAGCATCCACCTCATCCAGCACCAGCGAATGCACACCGGGGAGCGCCCGTTCCTGTGTGGGGAGTGTGGCAAGGGCTTCAGCCAGAGCTCCCACCTCACCCAGCACCGGCGGGTCCATACGGGCCAGAAACCCTACACCTGTGCAGAGTGTGGAAAGAGCTTCAGCCAGAGCTCCAACCTCCTGAAGCACCAGCGCATTCACACCGGGCTCAAACCCTACATGTGCAGCGAGTGCGGGAAGATCTTCAGCGACAGCTCCACCTGCATCAAACACCAGCGTATGCACACCGGCGAGCGGCCCTACAAGTGCCCAGCCTGTGGGAAAAGCTTCAGCCAACACTCCCACCTCCTCCAGCACCAGCGAGCCCACGACGGTGTCCG
>WBMW01001732.1:382563-429228 GCA_013396635.1 Penelope pileata
TGTGGCCGGGGCTTCAGTGGCAACTCCAACCTCATACGGCACATCCGCATCCACACGGGCGAGCAGCCGTACCACTGCAGCCAGTGCGGGGCAAGCTTTCGTTTCCAGCCCCAGCTGGTGCGCCACCAGAAGCTCCATACAGAGTAGTTGGCCACGTGGACCAGAGGCNGAGAAGAGGGAGACTGCTGCCAAATGAGTTAGTGCAGGTTCACTGCAGTGGAATGGCTGTTCTCAGCCCCTCTTTCAGGCATGAGGAAAATAAAGGTGCTTACTGGATGGTATGTTCAAGACCAAGAGGGGAGAACACAGAAACGTTCCAAGCATCAGTGCCTTCTTCTGTTATTTTTAGTGGGATGTGTGATTTTTGTCCTAAAATATTTTCTGTACAAGTTGCCTGGATTTTGCCCTTCTGGTAAGGCCACAGCCTGGCATGATCTTAGAATCCACATCTCCCACTTGGCAGTTTTCTTGGCTTTAGGTGTTGTTAGCTATTTATTTTAAAACGCCAACGACACTATGTTGGGTGCCTCTGCATATGTCGTAGGCCCAGCCGATCCTCTGTGGAGGCCGTGTCTGTGGAACTGTATTTTTGCTGGGTTGTATGGCTGTTACGTTGACAGTGTCACAGATTATGCTGCTGTTTGACAGCTCTGTCCTCAGCGGCAATTAAGTAAATTAACATCCTAATAGGTATTTCTCTCAGATTCTTGTTTAGGCGCTTTTGTGGGTGGCACTTTATGAACGTTTTTATAAGGCTTTTAAAAGTATTTAGGATGACTTTTTTAATTGTGATCCTCTAATTGACAGTTGATGAAAAGAAAGAGGATGGTGTTTAAAAAATAAGCTATGTCAAACTGATTTTGTATTAAATGTTAAATATTTTTTCTTGTGCAAGACCTTTTAACTCAAACGCGGGTGATTATGACATCAATTTCTAGAATTTCCATGAATTTTTGCAAGTGTTTTTGACATCTTTAGTAATGGCTTTCTAAGGAATTATGGGGGAGGCAGAATTCTGAGAAAGCAAAATGAACTGACCTTTGAAGAGATCTTCACTTCGAGGAGGAAAATACTACTACTGGGAGTCTGTCCTTAACAGGAATTCTAGCTCAGACAACCGCTTGGTACGGGGGAGGAGAGAACTGGCAGTAATAACAAAGATGTTAATATCTCTAGCACGGAAGAACTCCCTGTAATGAATGTGGCAATGTATACTGAAACGCCTGTTCCGCCCACGGAGCCAAACAGGAGAAGAAATCACAGCGTGCTTTAGGCAAAAAAATGAAGTGATCGAATCTGTTGTGCTGTAGGATTTTGATTTTCAGCATTGCTTGTTGGCCTAATGCTAACAGTGAGCTTTCACATGGAGATGAGCTTCCAAAGAGCAGATAGCAGTAAGGGCCCGGAGAAGGTCCAGCTTGTAAAGCAGGGGACCCTGGGGGAAGAAGCGAGTTGTGAACAGAAGCAATGTGACTGGAATTACTGTCTGAGTAATGCAGGCACACCTAGACCTACCTTAACCTCCAGCTGCTGTCACGGAGCGCTCAGCTTCATGCTCCACTGGCTGGTTTAAGTCGTTCGGTTTCACTCTGCTCCCACCCTCTCCTCCAGAGCCTGAATTAATATATCAGTGCTGATTAACTGTTCACATGGCTGTGCCTTCAATCAAATCCATGGAATGATCCACGTTTTTAAAATGGAAGACTGGAGAGTTCATTTTAGACTGCATTAGTTCAGTCCAGACTGCCGTCACACAAGCAGCAGGGTACACGATACTTATCACTGACCAGCGTGGTGTCAGAACAGACAAACCAAAAAGCAAATAAATAACACATCAAGAATTGCTGTTCCCAAACAAGACATCATGTTTGTTTCCTCATTTTTTGTTACATTTGTTTGCTACATTTTTTGTTAATGTTTTTAGGGAGGATGAGACCTGGGAAAGCCTGATACATTGCCTTTATTGTTTCTGCATTCCCCCAGCCACATCAGGAGGACATGTACCCACATTGCCACAGCAAGATTAAAGCTACAGCTCATTTCTGGTGCCCTTATTGCACATCCTGTTACCAAAAATGTATTGATGGCATCTAAATGTATTGATTCTAAGTGAGCTCTTCTCCCTCATTAACTGGCTGTAAACTGGGTTGGAATATCAGCATATTGTGTACATTTGTGTTAGGTGCAAAACAATGCCATGAACAGGACTACATCTACACAGTAAGTTAAACATGCCAGGACCGCAGAAGCCAAGTAATGCTAGCCCAGGTAGATTCCTTGGCACTCTCTTGCACTGTTTATTTTTCAAGCAGTGCACAGAGAACCTAGCGATGGGCATTATCTGCAGACACGCTCCTCCTAGGCAGCTCACACCGCTCTCTTCATCTTGCCATGTCAAGCCAGAGCACTTCACACTCTGTTCAGTAGTTATGAATGCTATAATCCAAAGCACGCAGCATACAATTCAGCTTAATATTCCCTTACCTTTGAAAGCGAGGGAGGTGTTAAGAAACAACAGCTGAGGACATTTTCTCTCCTACACCTTTCATATATATGTTTTCTTAGTCATAGAGGTACAGCAGGAAGGAGGGGCAGCAGGCCATTTTAAGAGCAGCCTCCTTCAGTGAAAGGCAACCAGAAATGCTGTGAGAACATGCCTGCAACTGCTGCTCGATTTCTTGGAGATCTGGCTCTCGGGTTACAAAAATGCCAGGTTGCCATCTAGCTGGGCAAGGCACAGACAACTTGGTAGGCCTGTTCCCTGGTCTCCAAGACGTCACTCCTGCAGGATGTCCCACTGGACAGCCTTGTTCAACTGATGGTCCTTTGGGACCAACTAAGAATTACTGAACGTGGACAATTTTACTCTGGCTTACAGCACAGAAGTACACAATACGTTGTGCAGAGTAGATTATCAGGGACTGGGCACCCAGGTTCTCTGGAGCCGTATTACACGCTGGTGTAGACATAACCTGAGGGTATTAATCAGTTGAGTAAGATTATTAATATTCATGCAGCGTTTCTCAGTTCCTTGTGCTGCCATTTGATATGCTGAAGCACACCAGCACACATCCCTCATTTTGCTTCTGTGCTTGCATTTAGTGCATTGTCTGAAGGCAGGGGCTGCGATGCAGACAGGGAGCTGGCCTGGTGCCCCTGCAGTGCTATTGCCCTGACGTTGTGGCTGAGAGCCAAGGCATGCTGGGGGCAGGGCCAGGTCAGGTCTGTCACAGGTGGATCCACTTCCATCAGCTCTTCCCCATCTTGTGGGAAAAAGCCCACTCCCATGGGCTCCTGCCCATCTTCTGGTGGATGGACGTACCTGGGCCCCTTGCCGTTCTCTGGCCGATGGGCATGCCTTGGCCACACTCCTTTCTCTGGCTGATGGACGCGCCTGGGCCTCACCATTCACTGTTGGATCCACATACACGATCTGCACGCACACCGCTGGTCGCATGAGCACCAACCACCGCATCTGTGGCTTCTTGTTCCCTCGTTTGGAGGAAGAGCTCTCCCATCCGGCTGTAAGAATCATTCGTAGCTCCTGAATGGGAGCCTGCGGGCAGATTTCCAAGGAGAAGCTCGTGCTCTTCTAAGACATTTGCCAGAAGATGACAGTGGGGCACACAAAGGACACAGTGATATCTGGGAACATCCAGTCTTGTTAAGTTTAGATACTTCCACAGACAGATTCTGCAGCCCTTCTTGACACCTCTTCTGTCTGAGCACCCTTGCGGGGACAATCCTTTCATCAGCTCCAAAGGAACAGCTCTCGCTAACTTTTTTCATTGATGTGCTGCTGTTCTTTGTGCACCATCATGGAGGGCCTGGCTTCATTTTCAAGCACTGGTTGGGTAGCCTTCTCATCCTCAGGCTGAGATACCCTCACCTCCAGGACCCAAGCCCCACAGTAGCTCTCTGAGGGGGGCCTCATGTCCCCCTGATGCAGCAGCCAAAAGGAAGATAAGTCCACTCCCTTGGGAATCTGCATAGAAGAGATGCCACCTTTTCACACGGGGCAGGGATGGGGATGGGAAAGGAGGCAATCCTGCAGGCAAGCCTGCTAGATGTTAATGGATGGTCTCCCAGCTAATTCCAGGTGTGGAGGCCACGCAGTGGATAGGGAGCTGAGTGCCTCGACCTTCAATGCTGCTGCTGTCACCACACCAATGGGAGCCCTGACACAGTGGTGGTGTGCCAGGCCACCTGTGCTGGAGGTGGATCCACCTCCATAGGTTCTTCATCTGGAGGCAGATCCTCCTCCATGGGCTCCACGGCAGCAGTCACAGAACTAGCCATTGCTTGAAGGGCATGGACACTCTTCCTCCTCCACTTCTTCTTCGCGGACCTCCTCTGCCTCTTTGGTTCAAGAAACCACTTATCTTTGTCCCCATGTAAAAGTGGGCAGCCAGTGCTCCAAGTCCTCTTCCTTCCAACCATGGTTGGCTATCGCCAGAGGTCTGGAAGCTCGGTGAGTGGTGGGCCAGATGCAGAGGGTTTTATAGGGCCCAGAACACAGGGTGGGGCAGTGGTGACTGCTGGCACCTCAGGAAGCCTCTGTGATGGCCACTGTGATGGTGGGAGTGGTGTTTGGCATGCAGTGAGGAGGGGGCTGGAGGACAGGGCACAGGAGGGGAGGTGGAAGGCAGTCCCTGTGCCAAGTGGGCAGCCTTTCTCTGTGGCAAGCAAAATGACACAGAGGAGTCAAGTCCCCAAGAAAAGGACTCCTCAGCCTCCTTAACCCTCTTCCTTCTTCCACAAGAGAATCTTTCAGGGCTGGGACACCTGGCACATAAAGGCAGGCTGAGGGAACTCCTCTGGCCAGCAGAAAGAAGAGGAGGATCAGAAGTGGACCTGATCACTGATCACAGCTGTCCCGTGACAGACTGAAACCCTAGCTTTCATCTTAGTGTCCAGTGTCTCTTTCTCTGCGTTAAGGCTTTTGTGTGGTTGTTTTTTTAGTTAATGGTTGAATAAGTCAAACTGAATTTTGAACAGAAGTTTCAGAGTCACAGAGCAAATATGTTATATGTAACAATCTTCAACAAGGTTGGTTGTTGCCCACCTTGTTTATAAAGAACTCACATAAAAAAAATCCAAACTAATAAATCTAGCATTTGCTGCATCATCTTAGCCAGCCTTGGTGGCAAAGACATGGAAGGTAAGTATTTCTGTACACGCCTTTCAGGGGAGCTCCAGGTACTTTGAAGTATGACAGTCACTGGAGTGGACAGACCCCTGGAGTAAAGAATGCATTGTGTGAAGCTCTTGTATATTTAGAACACTCAGGAGAAAGGGAGAAAGTTACTTTCATAAGAGATTAGGTTTTCCAATTGGTCCCTCATAAAACTGTAGCAGCACACAGCATATTCATGCATCATCTGGCAAAGGGGGTAAAAAGTAGTTTACAAATGTTCTATGAGTTTGATCATGAAGTCAGTGTAATTGAGATGCTCAAACAAGAACCAGTTAAGCTTAGCTGCAAGGGCTGTTGATTTGCCTACAAGTGAAGCTGAACTAGTCACAGAAGTACACAGATCTCAGGTCTGCTGGGCAATAATTGGGATGATACCTGCACTTTTCCTTTCAAAGATCTTTGCAGTAGCACAAAACTATGCTAATGCCCTTCAAACATGTTTTGAAATGTACTCTCTGTGTGCCGCACGTGCTTGACTGTGGAAACTTTGAGACTTCTAATTCATTTGAAGTCCTCTGCAACCCCTTGTTGTTGGGAGCTCTGTAGCTCCGTACTCATTGATGTGATCGGGGAAGCTGAGACAGGAATTGCTTCAGCTACCGTATAGTATCTTCACTCGATTAAGAAGTGTTTGTCTGTCATCAGGACAACAGGCTGTCCATGGAGACCTCTTGATTACAGAGTTCTGCTGCAGTAATTTTCCTTTTACATCTATTTTCAAGAACCAGCCTATGTTGCATCTTAGTGAAGCTGGGGAGTGACATTTTCTACTCAGGCCTGAGCAGAAGGCAGCCTCTGATCTCTCTTCTCAGAAACTGAACACAAAAATGACTGCATGTAAATACGTGTTTCTATTTTAAAAGAAAAAACCACACTTCGCTCCCCCCGTGCAACTTAAAGCGTACCTCAGCCCCTGGGTCTGCTACCCACAGACGTTCTGTCGCTGGGGTCATCGGACAGGACCGAGCTGCTGAGTGAAGATGTAGGTCCTGCTCTGCACCACTGCGAGGAGCACACAATGCAGTCTGTGGATAGGCCGCAGCGAGATGCATGCAGATGGCGGTTTTCCTCATTTGGACACGGTGTATCTGTCAGAGGCGAGGCCTTGAGCACTTTATGCTGAGGTTTTAGCCCCTCCCCACCTTCCTGGAGGCGACACTCCTTGCCAAAACTTGCAATTCCAAGGTGAGCAGGACTGAGGCTCACGGCTCACACAAGCTCTGGCTTTGCTAGGAAGCAGGGAACTTCCGGAGCCTAAATGCATTCACCATTTAGCAGGCCCTTGAGCACAAAACGCGCTCAGTTGGAGCTCAGGCTCTCGATGCCCTGGAGTACCTATTCAGAGACAAGTGTGCCGACAAATCTGTTGCTCAGAGATGCAATAACTGGGACACAAAAACCACCAACACCTGCTCTAGAGAGCAGCTGACGCAGGCAAACTTGGGGCGTCACCACGAAGGGCTTCTATCACACGGCGAGGGCTGACTGAAAGCACGGCACCTGTGATAAGCCCTTTCGCCACCTGAGGCATTTTCCCCCAGCTCGTTGCCCTGACCCAGACAGGGGCCTCGCACCCAGTCCGCGCCTGCCGCTCGGCGGCTGTGGCGGGCGCTCGGGGCGGGNGCTGCCTGGCGCCGTCCCCTCAGCGCAGCGCTGGGCTGGAAACCGCTCCTGCCAGCTGCTCGTTCCGCAGCAAAAAGCGGGCAAAGGGTTTGCCTGCGGGGTAATAAAGAATGCGGATTGGCGGTAGCTTTTCCTGCTTTTATTCTCCGTGGTGACAGCTCAAAAGCAACACATTTGAAACTGCAGGCGTGGTGAATGTGTAATGCCTGGTGACAGGGGATGAGGATGTGTCCCGAAAAGCTGTAAAAGGGATTGTATTTTCCTTGTACAGAGCACTGTGTCTGGCACTCCTCCCAAGCCCCCTGTTAGGAAAATACCTTCGTGGCAGGAGAGAAGGGATATTTAAGCAAAACAGCAAAAGCTGCGCACAGCCAAGAAAGCCGCTCACGCTGCATAGCGGGGGGAAGCAGCTGCTGCAGGTGAGCAGCTGCAACAGGAAAAGGAAACAAAACACCCAACAGCTCTACCATAAACAGCAAGAGGACTGTAACCCTGGCTGGGGTTTCCAACAGGGCCTGTGGAAAGCCCCTGACAGCAAATTGTGGTCTGTGCGGAGCTGAGGCCGCGGCTGGGGTGTGCGATGGGGCAGTGCCAGAGCTCCCCGAGCTGGAGGCACTGGAGTTGAAAACCTCGCCATTTCCTTGACCCGACTTTTGCTTTTAAAATCAGCCTGTCGACTTTTAATTCATGCTTCTAATCTCAAATGTAACACATCATCTGGGAACCGCACATCGCTTTCTATGACTCATGAAGTGCTGCTTCCCTCTGCTGCTGCTCTCACCAAGGACAAAGAAATCTGAATGGATTTGCTTTTGTTGTTTGCTCTTCAGAGCTCCGACTGCAGCTGCCCTGGGACTGAAAACAATACTTACTTGTTCTGAAATTGTGTTCAGCCTGAATTTTTAAAATCTTTCCAGTAGCATCCCTGCTTGGGTTTGAGAGAATAAATGGGAGGCTTGGGGGGTCTGTCTTCTGTAACTTTTGCCTTTATAGGGGGTAAAAACGTTTTTTTACAAAATGCCACTCAGTCCACATCTAAAATGACTGAAGCCCCTAGGCATGGAGCTGAAGGTTCACTGCGAATAGCCAAGGCAGGCAGAGCAGAGGGTGTACAAGCAGGACGCAGAATGATGGGCAGGAAGGGAGAGGAGGTGCAGGTCTCTCCTGGCAAAGGCCGCTCTGCAGGCTGGAGCCAACATCCAAAAGCAATTATGAAGGTCACAAGAGAATTCCTACAGGAATCATGGCACATTCCTCCCATCAGTAGTAGCTAACTTTATTCTTAAGATTGTTCTGTTTCTGCTGCTGGCAATTCAGCGGGCATTTTTGCGATGGTATCAAAAATGATAGCCGGCCCACTACACGGAAATAAATTTTCTGAGAATGGGAGAATTTTCCTTGTAAAAGATCAGTTCCATTTTAAGGTGCCTGATCCCAATACTTACTTTGCTCCTCATCCCCACAAATTTCTCTGGCCAGTTTTAGGTAACTCTTTGAAGGGGGTTGGACATAAAAATCTCTCAATTGGCTGCAAAACCATTGGTCTATATCTGTCGCAGGTGAACTGGCGTTACCCACCTAGAGTGAGCTTGTTGGAAAAAACGTTCAGGAAAGTAGTTTAACTGCTGATCCATGGGCAGCAAGTACCCATAGAGTCACAAACCAGAGTTAAAACAGTGACTCAGTGTGCTGCTGAGGGATCCATGCAAAAGCAGGAGCTGGAAACTCCGAGGGAAGCTCAGCACACATGCCTGGCAGTGCTGGCCGCACAGGTGAGGATGGCCTGCGGCATGTCACTGACGGCCGTCTATGATTTAATAAAAAGGGCTATGATATTTACTTCTGAGTTCCAGTTCCTTTCCCTATTTTCAGTGGATAAGGAACTGGCTGGAAGGCCATGACCAGATTTGTGGTCAATGGCTGTTTGTCCACATGGAGGCTGGTCACGACCGGTGTCCCTCAGGGGTCTGTTTTGGGACCAGTGTTCAACATCTTTATCAATGACATTGACAGTGAGACAGTACACGCACACCAAGTCTGTAGACAAGACCAAGCGGAGTGGTGCAGTTGTTATGACATGGAAGGGATGCCATCCAGAGGGACCTGGACAGGCTCGAGAAGTGGGCCTATGAGAACATACATGAGGTTCAACAAGGCCAAGTGCAAGGTGTTACACTCGGGTCAGGGCAATCCCAGATATGTGTACAGACTGGGAGAAGAACTCATTGAGAGCAACCCTTTCCAGAAGGGCTTGAGGGTCCTGGTGGATGAAAAGCCAGAAATGAGCCAGCAGCGTGCGCTTGCAGCCTGGAAGGCCTGGGCTGCATCAAAAGAGGGGCAGCAGCAGGGCAGGGAGGTGATTGTCCCTCTCTGCTCTGGCTCTGCCCTCATGAAGCCTCATTTGAAGTACTGCATCCAGGCCAGGGGTCCCCAGCACAAGAAAGACATGGAGCCATTGGAATGGGTCCAGAGGAGGGATACAAAGGTGAACAGAGGGCTGGAGCACCTCTCCTATGAAGAAAGGTTGAGGGAGATAGGCTTGTTCTGTCTGGAGAAAAGAAGGCTCTGGGGAGACCTCACTGCAGCCTTTCAGTACTTAAAGAGGGCTTATAAAAAAGATGGCGACCGACTTTTTACACAGTATGATAGTGACAGGGCAAGAGGGAATGGTTTTAAACTAGAAGAGAGGAGATTTAGGTTAGATACTAGGAGGAAATTCTTCACTCAGAGGGTGGTGAGGCCCTGGCACAGGCTGCCCAGAGAAGCTGTCAATGCCCCATCCCTAGAGGTGTTCAAGGCCAGTTTGGATGGGGCCACGGGCAGCCTATCTAGTGGAAAGTGCCCTTGCCCATGGCGGGGCGGGGGGTTTGGAACTGGATGGTCTTTAAGGTCCTTTCTAACGTAAACCACTCTAGGATTCTATCATGCCAACACAAAGAATAATTCTGGCTGGCTGTCTCAGGTGATATATATTGGATTCCCTCCAAGTTTTTAAGTATTCAAGGTGCTGGTTTTGTTAATTTTCCATTTCAGTGGAAATGGTCTGAGGATATTTGCACTAAACTCATCCCATGGAAATTTTACAATATACTTTAAAGGCATAATGGGATTACTGAGAAGTCATTACCATTGGTATTTATTTTCCCATTACGTCAAAACTTTTTTCAGAAGCCTAGAAAACAATGACAGCACTGCCAGATTTACCACTGATGCTTGGTTCTGCTGTTGCTCTAAGGGCTCATAATTTTTTTTACAGGATTCACTCATTGTCTTGGTTGTCTTCTTAGCTAGTCACTGTTATGATGCTTCATTTTAAGGCCACAAAACCATCTGCATCCTCGACATGACTCAGACATCCATATCCTATATGAAAAGGATTTTAACTTTATGCCAGCAATAAAAATTGATCACTGGAAAATTTATAATTTGAGACGCTATCACTGTCAGATTAAGTGCAATAATCAGGCTCATTATTTTCCAGTGCCAGCCCGCAGGTGCTCTGAAAGTTGGTGCCAGCACAAAGCTACCATTGCTCTTTTCTGAAACAAGTGGCTCCTCACAGCCCTTCAATCGACTTCTGGCTTCCTGTTCCCCACTGTTGCTTACCCAAGAGTCACAGGTCATGAGGGCTGTGTTTCTATGGAGATGGAAGCCCTACATCTGGTAAAAGTTGTAGGATCACTAGCCATAACATCTTCAATATTTTTCCAGGCACCTGGATTCAAAAGAAACATGGGATAGTTCTTACGAACAGTTGCTTCTACAGATAAAATAGTTTTCTTAAGATAATTAGCTTACAACTTCTTTTTTATATGCTAGATAAATAAAATGGCAACTTTCTACACATAGTGTGCAAACATCCTAAAGTACCAGCACTGAGCAAACAAAACCGATTCAGATAAATGAGGGGAAGGATTCCATTTTTAATACACACGACTCATTCCTGAGGGCTTGATCAAATAAACTACAGTAACTGAGATAAGGGACAGACACAAATGAAATGAGATTTTGAAAGCTCTTGCTTTCAGTATGATTTAAAAGATACAGGCATTCAGAGACCATTAAATCACTGGTTCGGCCCCTATCTGACTATCACTGTTGCAGACACACTCAAATCTCCATGTGAAATGCTTCTGCGTCTGCTGGATGTCTGATGGACAGGACAGCAGGTTAAACTCCCCTGAAATTCATGGCACAGGGCTTCCCAAGGTTTTCAGACCAATAAAACATTAACATTTTTTGCATGACAGTGCCGTCATATGTTGGGGGTGAAATGTTCGATTTTAAACGGCATGTAGAGTAGCTCCATAGACTTCTCAAGGCCTTGGAAACCCCAGGTGGAAACCACCTGCCAGCCTTTTGTTAACTGTGCTGTGATTTTCCTAGGAACATATATTCATGATGAGAAAAGATCAAAATACGTAGAATTTAGTTTCTCAAGCCATACTGCCAGGCAAACCCAGGTATAGTGTGCTCCTGCAGCCTAATCCTTGTTTGGCCAGGAAGAAAAGCATGGAAAAGAAAGCCATCATCGTATCATTCACTTTCTAGCATAAAAAACTACAATGCCATCAAGTCTGTGGAGATTACTCTTCCTCTCCCCTGACCGCTCCTGGTGAGCTAATATGGCAAAGGAGTTGTACAGAAATGAATCTGCAATTTTTATGGAGAACTGCAGCGATGTTAATAAATCCAGTATTCAAAAACGTATTGCTAGAGTGAGCACCTCATAAATTTGAGGCCAGATAGCTACCAAATTCCCAGAGTTAAAAGAGAGATGGCATTTCAGAGGCTGACAATGTCCATAACACAACAGGGCGCTAGTTTGTTTCTAAGCCTGACAGCGATCGAGATACTGGACCTTGAATTATTCCCATAATCTTTCCTCACACTGTGATTTTAGCAGCTAAAAAATAAAGAAATGACTGCATTATACCCTATGAAAACCAGAATGTCAGGCTTCCAGAAAGTGTGAAGCATTCACTTCTAAATTCAGCTGTTCCTGAGACAACAGCCACTAAAATCATGTCACAACTGTAGTGAAAGAAATAACTGTAATTGAAAAAGGTGATTTTCAAAGCTTGTGTTCATCCAGTGTTAATTCTTTTTCCATTGCTGTTACTGCTCTGTTCAATGCCTGGGAACAATGACCAGAAAGGAGCAATACCAATATCACAGAATGAAGATCTGCAGCCGCCTTCTCACTGTGACTTTATCCCTTTTGCTTCTTCAAAACAAAAAGGCCACCAGGTCTGGAGGTGCTGGGAGCAGGACACCAGCAAAGCTAGAGCACTGCTTATGATGTGGTGGAGTAGATATTCTAGTTTGAAGCTCTACAGGGTCATAGCTCAGCTGCAAGAAAATGCAACTTTATCAAAACAAATCACAGTTGGGGATGGGTGGGGGAAACATATCATGCTCTCATCACAAGAAAAGCTACTTTGATCCACTTTCAAAACAATACATCAATCTCACTTGCAACTCTCATCACACAATGAACATAACTAAATATATTGAACAGACCAGCCCATACTTGTCTCTCTGTTCAGCCCTTGCAAACAAACACCTCATCAGTACTGCTCTGTGGTGTCTGAAAGGATGTAGATTTTCTTTCATAATTGGGCCTGGTCAACTGGAAGCAGTCTGCAGCTCTAAGAACAAGGCCTCCTCGCAGCATGGGAATGATGCAGAATAGGCTCTAAGTATGGAGACGATTTTGATCCAGTGAACAGAGGAGACAGAGAGCACAAGGTATGCACACGGGCCTCTCTCTGCACGTCAGGCAGGACAAGAGGAACAGAGGCAGCCTCGCTCATAGTTCAGGGCTGCAGGGGTAGTAAGGACATGGCTGCCTTCTAGCACAGAATGGAGGGTGCCAAAGAGAGCCCTGGCCTCATTTTCCTGGCAGACTTCCAGAGCCTCTGAGATTGGGTGCTGTTCATGGGAGTCTGCTCCCCAGATGAAACAATTGAACAAAGAGTCCCTGGCTGGTGGCTGCAAAGGTTCACAGGGGCCCGTTTTGCTTCTTGCTCTGTATCTTTTCCACCGTGGTCACCTCATGGTATCCAGCACATTGACAAGCCATGTCCACAGTGACTTCAAACCACGAGGGACATTCTCGTTGGGAAATCGTTCTGAGAGAAAAGAGAGGAGAGAGATGTCAATAGGAAAGCACTCACAGAACAGACAGATGTAGCTTTGAGAGACACAATCAAACAGCAACAACTGTCAGGCTCACACCCCTTTTCCTTCTTGCATACGCCACTGTGGCTCTTGGCTCCCCCTCCCAACAACTACAGGCTCGTCAGCCCTCTCTAGCCTGCACTGAGGCAGGATGTTTTCCACTTGTTGGCATCCTGTGTGACTTTCTGTGCCTTTGGCACGCATGGCACACATGCCCATGGGCATGCACCCAGGGCTATCTGTGGCTTCAAAACAATCCTTGAGGTCTCTGCAGGGTTTATTGCACTATCTGGGCTTCCCTACACTAAAAAACCACGCTCTGTGCTTTCCTAAACTGGAGAGCCTCTGCACTCTGGTTAGCAGCCCCTGCCTGGTGGCTCCCTGCTCAGCCTATTTGGATCAGCAGCACCAGAAAGGGCCTCACCGTTTTCTTCGGGTCCTTTTTCCTTTTCTTGTCAGAAGCGTTGAGGTAGGCCTGCTCCCTGGCCCGGTACGAAGGGCCTCGGCTCAGCTCCCTCTCGCTGTAAGGGGGCAGGGTGTCCTCCTCTTCTTCCTGCTCAGGCGACGATGGCTGCTGTGACTGCTGCTGAGACGCCTCAGATTTGTAGGTAGAAGGTGGTGACCAGGCATAATACGTTCCCCCTCCTCTCTGGCTGGCCTGCGAGCTCAGCTTGGAGGGGGTTTCACAATGGTCACCGCTCTCATCATAGCTCCGGGACTTTCTCTCCAAGACACTGCTGAGGTAGGAGTGATCATACTTCTGGCTGCCTCCGGGCGTCCGGCTCACCAGCCGGGGCAGGTGCTTCTCCTCGTGGGCTCGTCTCCGGGGCGGGCTGTACGACCAGCCCCGGTCCGAGTCTGTCAGCAGCTCTCGGTTCCCTCTGCTGCGCTTGGAGTAGTACTCCTCCATGGAGCTGTCCTGGTGGGGCAGCCCTCCGCCACGGCCGCTGCGCGACTCTGACCTCTCAAAACGCCGAGTCTCCTGGCTGTCCGCCCGCCGGACCCGCTGGCTGTAGGACTCTGCAAAGGCTGCCAGCTCGTCCATAGAGACAGCCGGCACTCCCACAGAGAAGCTCTTACGGGACAACATCTCGGACTTGGACCTCTGCTGGCTGGAAGAGGGAAAAAACAGTGTTAGAGGGCAGAAATCAGCGGCACTCATCCCCTCGGCTGCCTTCACAGACAATGGAGGGAAACAGGCACTCATGAGGCATGAATCATCTGACTTGTTTTCATCACCTTCTGTAGGAAGAGATGTATCACATCCTAGAAATGCCTGCTTCTCTCTGTTGACTGTAAAGGCAGCCTAGTGTGGATAGCTCAGATTCTGCAGGTCTACCCAAGATTAACCCCAGGATGCACCTCCCTTGTCCTCTACCAGGCAGGACTGGACTTGCTTCCCCTTGCCCCCAGCACTTGTAGGTGTATGTCCTGCTGGGAAAACCCAAGAACCTGGCTATAGAAGCTCACAGGAGGACAACTCTGAGGCAAGTTTAAAGGGAGCGAGCTGGCACAATAGCCCAGTGCTGAGGGAAAGAAATCCCTGACACTGCTTCTGGGAGACTGGGTTGCTGGTACAAGAGGGAAGAAGCAGGTGACAAGGTGACATCTCTCTTCTAGGTGCCAGAGTGCCAGTCCTGGAGTACAGGTCATCTTGTACCAAAGCACTAGCGTATGATTCCTAATAAAGTAAAACTGAACACAGTAGTGTGTTCAGTTTTGGGCCCCTCGTGACACGAAAGACATCAAGGCCCTGCAGCATGTCCACAGAAGGGCACCGAAGCTGGTGAGGGGTCTGGAGCACAAGCCTTACAAGGAGAGGCTGAGGGAACTGGGATTGTTTAGGCTGGAGAAAAGGAGGCTCAGGGGAGACCTTATTGCTCTCTACAATTACCTGAAAGGAGGTTGTGGTGAGGTGGGGGTCAGCCTCTTCTCTCGGGTATCTAGTGATCGGTCAAGAGGTAATTGCCTCAAGTTGCGCCAGGGGAGGTTCAGGTTGGATATTAGGAAAAACTTCTTCTCTGAAAGAGTGGTCGGGCACTGGAACAGGCTGCCCAGGGAGGCAGTGGAGTCACCATCCCTGGAGGTGTTCCAGAAATGTGGGGATGTGGTACTGAGAGACATGGCTTAGTGGGCAATATCGGTGGTAGGTGGATGGTTGGACTAGATGATCTTAGAGGTCTTTTCCAACCTTGATGATTCTTTGATTCTACGAAAGTACACCAGCACTGAGAAGTGCCCAAGGGATTGGGTACAAATTTGAAGACAGCACTATGGGAGCTTTGTTTCCTACTTATCTCACTTTTGTGTCCCATCTGGAATGGCGTCAGTATCTAGCTTTGCCCAGCTAGGTACTTCAGCAGACTAGTGGAAATTAGACTGATGCTGTCCTCATCTAATGTCATCTTCCATTTCCACCTTTCTCTCCAGCTGCAACCCCTCCATCCTGCTTGACTGGACCAGGGCAGCAAGAAATGGAGAAAAGCTCCCAGTACATCTGGTCCTTCTCCTTTCCATATCACTTTGCCAGATACAGCAGCCTCCCAAACACAGCACTCCTCACCTGTGCCGGAAACTGTCTCTCTCATCCCTGTAATCAGATATCGCCTGTGATCTCGACGTGCTGCCCCCACCGACGACTCCTGCCCAGTACTCAGCATCACCATCCAGGTCTCCTGCAGGAGGCAGAGGTTTCCTCCGCATCTGGCGGTAGGGCTGCCGGAAGTTCAAGTCATCTTCATGCAAAGAGCTGAGCTCAGAGATGGTGTTGTTATCTGCAGGGGAAGTTGCAGAAAATAAATGAGATAGGCATCACCTAAAAGTGTATGTGAGGATGAGAGGACAGGAAGACTATGCTAAGCCTGGCTGCAGCTTTTTCAGAAAGAAGCTGAGCTGCGGTTCATTAGAAAAAAATCAAAATGGAACCCAAGGCCTTCCTCCAAAACCTTGTGCAATCCTGCCTAAGGCTCCTGGGTCTCAGTTTGAACATAGAGCTGCTGTCAGACCCACAGGTCTTCTGAGCTGGTAGTCAGCAGCCAGACAGGATGTTCTAAGGGTACCCCAAATGGCATCAGATGTCTGCGTTCAGACAACTTGAGTTCAGCCTTCGTGCAGAAACCCCCCCTCAGCCCTGCTTCACTAACACGTGGGAGCTCTCCACCCAGAGGAGGTGGCACATCGTCACAGCAGTTGTGCCACCTCCCCCTCTCCTGGTGTGAGACAGGCTGGCTCTGGGTTTGGTCTGATTTGCCCAGTTAAAACAAAAACAACCCCCTCAAAAAAAGAATTAAAAAAATGTAAGAGACTGTCTGAATCACTGTCAGTCTCTACCGCATCAAGCACATTGACATCTGGAGGCCTGACATACCAATCTGGAGAGGCCTTTTTATAGTAAATCTTGTGGGTGGAGAAGACAGTGTACTCAGCAATGACTGTTTTAGAAGTACATATAATTTGTTAGTTATGCCTAATCTGTACAAAGCCTTGATTTAATGTCATTCCCCAAAGCCCTTACCTTCATTGATTTGCAGGATCTCACCCGTCTGTTTTAAAAGAGCCTCTACCACTGCCTAATGTGGGTGAGCTCTGCACGAGTCGGATGCTGCACAGAGGAACTGAGCCCCCAGCCTGCTGCTCTGTTCTGTGCACAAAACAGACAGAGGACGAACAGCAGCACATCAAGTCCTCCTCGTGCACATAACCTGCCCCACCACTGCACCTCTGCCTCATGAGGCAGGAAGATCCTCACTTGGGTTTGTACTCTGACACCGCTTAGCCCACCCTCAGCATTTGTTTAGGAAAATAAAGCCTACAAGAAGCCTGCAAGGCTGTAGGAAAACAGGAGGAGTTCCATGCAGCAGCTTAATTCTGAGCATGCATCACGCCCTTTTCACCTGCAGAGCCTCACTGCCAGGCCATGAGTACTGCTCCACACACTGTGCTGACCTCACTTTGACTGGTGTCACAAAACCTCCTGACAATCCCCTCACTTCCTAAATCTTTCTTGTAGTCACTTTTTCTGGGCAACAACCACTCCAAATTATTTTTTCTATCATTCCAACCACACTGTGGTCACTGCAGCCCACAAAACACACTTTCAATAAAATCATCCCTCTCCTATTTTGCCATGCCGGGAGTTTAAAGGCATCCACACTGTAAGACACACAAAGATTCTAAGGACTCTTTCCCCAGTTATTATCACACCTACGGGTTGTAAAAGGCGGGAGTCCAGACCTGGCTTTTCAGATCATGATTCAAAAGTTCAATTACCTGCGTGGTCAATTTTCATAATAGTCTGAGTATCCCACACCTTGTTTACTCTAATGAATGATGATTAGATAAGAAGTAACTCTTTAAAATCAGAATATATGCATAGATTCGTAACATCTATACTTTACCCATCCCAAGCATCATGTCCTAGAGGCATTTAAGACAAAGACAGTTAACTTCAAGCTATGAATTTGCAGAGTATTTTTCAGGTCAGTGAAAAAAAAATCAAACTGTTCTTGTTGCTCACATCGTTCTCGCATCCTCCTAGCTGGGTCAAACTGAGCCAGTTCCTTCTCGACATAGTACAACACCTTCATGGAGTCCCTTTCCTTGTCAGTCTGGATCCTGTACCCTTTGCGCACCGCTAGGGAGAAATGAAAAGCAATTAGAGGAAAACACGTTTAAGTTCAAGGAGACTTTCAGACAATGCTGCTTCTATAGCTCATGTCTGCAGGCAGGTAGGCTGCACCTTCCAAAACAATGAGTCAGCCCTTGCTTCAGAAGAAATTTGTCTGCAAGGTGGGATGTGAAGTTGTGAACAGCTGCATCTCTTATAAAGTTTGCAGCAACAGCAAAAATGGCTTGGAAATGCCCCAACTGTAGAACCAAATACATCAAGTGGTGATGCTGCCACAGAGTGATTCCACCGCCTACAGAGGATGGCAGGGAGAAAAGCAGCGCTCAGTTCCCCTTCCTTAGCACTACAGAAAGGATCTGTCATGGTATGGGAGAAGCAGTCCCAGAAGACCGGGATTCTTCTATGCAGCAGGGGCCATAAGCTCTGAGTCTGCAGGGGAAGCAGGTGGCTGAGCATCTGGGAGCTGTCACTCGGCAGGACCACCCCACCTCCCCACCCGCTGATTCTGCTCACACAGGCTGAAGAGCATGTGGTAGAAGCTCCGCAGGATACAGAAGGAAACATCAGGTCCCATAAAGCACATCGCTTTGAGATTTACACCAAATCCAATAATGGGGCCAATGAGGTCACTGGGTAACTGTGAAACTGCTTGCTCTGGCATTCCTCACATGCTGTATTTTACAGAAGAGGTAGGTCCCACATGTGCATCAAACGCTCAACGCCTGGGATTACTCCATTTGCAGGGGAAGTCTGGACACCTTTTTTTGGCTTTGCCATCTTCCCGTGCATAGAAAAGAAGCCCCTACACACCTGGAGCCACAGCAGCTCTCACTCTGGGAGGTTGGCTCCAAGTACACTTACTTGCTAACCCCATGAACAGCCTGGCTACCTCAAGGCAGGTCTGCAGTCAGCAGTGGAGAACTCCACCTTTCGGAGCTTGGAATAAAATACGGCTTCTATAGCAGATGGTTTACGAAAGGTCTCAGCCCAGGGCTATTCCAAGATTGACAGAAACACAGGTCTAAGTCCAAAAGAGCAAACGTTCAAATTCAGCTTCATCAGAGTATTGTTGTAAGGATGTCACTTACCACTACAAAATGAACCTGTCTGCCTTCCACAGGGTGAGAATGTTCCTTTGTGTGAACACTGCAGTGTTGCATGAGCATTCCTCTTGAGGCACGATTTTAAAAAATGCCTGGACGGTGGCACTGAGCCAACCTGTTCCTTCCATGTTTTATCCCATACCCTGATGCATCAAGCTCTAACATACAGGTTTGATAGTACGCTGCACAGGATGCACGGTGTGGGCTGAACAAGGACTTGGCAGAAGTATTCTTAGGCACCTTCTGTCCTCAACGGCTATGCCTGTGTCTGCACACTAAGAAATAAGCACGCTCTGCCTCAGGAACGGCTGTGCCATAGGAATGGGAGGAACAATTCCTGTAATAATCCTGAAAATTGCTGCACGAAGAAAGTGCTGTACTGTGGGTTTTCACTGTGTGCATGTAAAGTAAATAGCTAGGTCCTGAAATACTGCCTTGTGGATCTGTATGTGGGAAAGGTATTAGGTGTTAAAACACAGTATGGGTCTATCACAGTCCGTCTTTCATTGTGTCTCCAGAACAAACTCAGCTCAGCCAATGGCAGCCTGGAGTTTGAGTTTTATTATCACCACAAATGCGTGCACAATGACTGTAAACGCACACCCACTGTGACTTAGAAAACACAAGGAACCCTGCCTCTGCCTTCCAAAGCGGAAGGCCAGCATGTTTCCTCCAGCGAGGCTGCTGCTACAAGGGGGGCTGGAATGACTGGCCTCAGAGGCGGCGACTCCTGCTGCACCGACAGAGCTGGCACAGCATGAGCAACAACATGGCAAGCTCTCCACTCTGCCTCACCACCGCAGCTGGCCTCTGGTCTGGGACACTGCCAGGAAAGAGGCCTCTTGCTGTTCTTCCTACTAACGCGTCTACGAGGAGCTCAGCTGAGCTACCACCTCATTTTTACGCAGGCCAACAACCAACCATCAGCTGGAAATGACTCTGACCTTTGGGGGACCTGAGCAGGCAGCTGCTAGACACTGCCTCCCCAGAGCCACTGCTCACACTGAGGCTGTGCCAAGTATCTGGCGGGGCAACTTCTATAGCTCCTGGTACTGACAGGGAATTAGCCAGGCGTCATGCTGGCTTCATGCTTGACTTGCTATTGCAGCTGTGTATCAAAAGGAAAATTACTTTCTTGGTTACTTCTGTAAGCATCTAGAAATTAACTTTGGAATTAAATCTGCAACGATGACCGTGAGCAGCTCATTAAAAGTATTTTCCATTATAGATAAGGCATATTTTGTCTCTAGGTTTATTTATTAAGTACTTCCGGCAATGACATTGAATGTTCAACTTATTAAATCTCTTTATTATTCCTTTGTGTGAGAACCAAAGATATTATTGCTTCCTCCTCATACCCTTCTTCATCTACAAGTTGCCAAAATCCGTTAATAAGGTCTGCCTATTTGCAAGCCCATCTCAATTATAAGGAAATGAAGATGCAGAGTTGTTAAGCCATCACTCCTTCAAGTCAAAAAGAACAGAACATTCTTCCCTGTATTTTCTTCTTGCGAACAGTTTATAAATTTCTAATGTAATTTGCCTAACTACAGACACTTTTTTTTTTATTCTTCTGTGGGTGGAACCAAGTCAGACAAAACTGTAAACTGTTTTCCTCCCCTGAAAGGACAGCACTATTTTTTCAGGCAAGCGTGGCTAGGAATTAAGTGATTTCTCATCTTTATACACTCTTCATATGAGCGGCCTGGAGTTCAGCTCTTGGATCAAAAGCTTCTCTATGTGCACGGATTAGAGAATCTGTGCAAGAGTCTCCAAGCAACCATTACATTTAAAATAGGCAGAGCACAGATCCTAACTTATGTGTCGCCAACAGTCTTCTAAATATGAGAACTGAAATTTCATTTTTCTTCTATTTCCTGCTCAGACCTAAGTTTAGGACAGAGTTTCTAAGCCTCACAAGAGCTTTGTCACATGGTATTTATGTAACTGAAGGCAATTTTTTAAAACATCCTCATGTCTTCGTTTGCTCACTAGATCACCACACAGGGGGTCACCTACCTAAAAGCACAGAAGCTATCTAGGGCAAAGGCTGCCCTTTGTAGACTGGCAAGACAGAATCACACAATCCTCCAGTCTCTGTCCCCCAGCACTTCTGAGCCTGTTGACAAGCTTTAAATGAACTAGACAGAAAGGCTGAAGTCTCGAAGACATCAAGTTTTTACAAGTTTCAGATCAGACCTAAACCAGCTATGTGGAGGACACAAAAACCTTAATTAGTGCTCCTTATGAGCGAAGACCTTCATTATCCATTCAACCATTAACTGTTTTGTTTAGCTTGCTGTGTGGCCAACCAGCAAACAAGTAGTTTGGACAAGCCACGTAATGTGTCTTCCCTTCTAGCATCTAATTAGGGGATATTCTGGCATGATGGAGGGGCTTAAGAGACAAGGAAGAGCATGCAGATGGACACCAACCTTACTTAGCTGCACAGTTCTAGGAACATCTTTTTTGTGCAGCCCCATGCACAACAGGAGCATGATCCAGGCTAAGGGTTTGTCCACACCATTACAATAAATACTTATTAAGAAAAATAAAGCTTAAGAACCTGTGCTGTCTCTCCACAACAGTTAAAACTCAGTGTAACAACAGAAATATTAGTACTACAGCAATATGTAGTATTACCTGTCAAATCTTGAGTTAAGCCCTTAAGTCTCGCCAGTTTGTTTTGGATTATATAATAAATGCATCTTTCCGTGTAATAACCATGGATGCTAACAGCCACCCCATTTTGCTTCTAAACTCACCCATTTTTTTTTATTCTGCACTTTTGTGCTCTGCTAGAGAAGCAGAGCAGAGACGAGCACTGAGTCTGTGATGTGACTCTTACAAAATCCCTGAGGTTCCCACAGCCAACACCACGCTCTACATGCAGTGACATTTAGCACAGGAGAAAAAACAATTAAGCACTAGGCTGTCACTCCTCATTTTCTGACAAAGATTTTTGAATTGGATACATTCTGCTTTGGATCAGTGACTGATTTATTTCCCATTTCAAAATGTTCCATTCCAGAGCTTTGTTTTGGTTTCAGTGGGAAAAAAATGTCTGGCTGTTGAAGGAAAATACTTCTAGTAATTCTGAAAAGGTTAATCTATTGACTGGGGCAGGGGACGGATGCAGAAGGTTGTTGCAAAAGCTTAATTATTTGAGTATGCTACTTGATCGTGCCTTTTTGGAGCTGTCTTGTCAGCACACTGTCATGAGCAAATTTAACAATCGGTAATTAGTGCAGTGCTTTGAAATCAGACATGGTGGGATCAATGGCAAACATACAGTGTCAGTATGGTGACTGCCTTGGTAAGAGTCACTTCTTCTGCAGCATGTCTGAGATCAGGCAGCTACTCTCATGAAATGCTTGATGTGGCTCAATAGCCACCATCTTCTTCTTTGAAGGCAGCTTCCTTTACAGCAGGAGAAGTGACATCACACCAAGACAGAGCCACCATGCTAATACTCTGACATCAATCCATAACTCCCTTCTAGTTAGAAGCCTTCTATCACTCACACTTCATAAATGGAAAGGCTGAATAAGCCAAGTGACCTACTGACCTCTGTAAGGCAGGGGAGGGGATCCAGCCCCAAACGCTCTCGGACAGAAATGACAGAGGAGCACGTCCCTGCACCCAGATTGCTACAGGGACAATAAAACATGCTGCAGTAGAAACTGCTGCAGGAGGGCAAGCAGTGCACTACACAGAGCAGCAAGAGCAGTTTACCAAGAAAGAGCAGCTTGAAAGGTGTTGGCTCTAAGGGAAAAATGGCCACTGCCTCTGCTCCCCTGAAACCACCTTCCTCCGTTTTTCCCTTGCAAGTAAATGTTTACAGTTGTAACAAAAGGGGCTCAGAGTGCAGACTTGGCCTCCCATTCTCAGCTGGCCTCAAGCAGATACACTGCTGACAGTACTAGAAAGGTTGGACCACATGGCCATCAGGGATGCTATAGTCATTGTCAGCACCAGGATTAAAATGCAGTTTCTCTGGGCTTATCCTGTTCATAGCACTCTACCAGTGATGCTCATCCCTCCCCTTCCCAGCCCCGCTCTCAGTAAGAGGACTGAATGTTGTGCTTGGCACTGCAAATTACCATTTTGGCTTCCTCCACTGGTGTCACTTGCGGCTAAGGGAGGCGGGTGTGACTTATCCATCAGCACGGCAGGAGAGGGGACACCAGCTACAGGAACACTGGGGATGTAATACGGACCTGGGATGGAGGAGACCGCAGGAGGGTAGCCTGCTTTTGCAGCCTTGCCTGCCACATACACTGAAAAAGAAAAAGAACACCAGTCAGCATCGTAGCAGTCTCCCCCAGACCCACATGGTATGTGGCAGCAACCTGCAAATCACTGATGCTGGTGACATCCCAGCAGCAGACAGCTGGACAAGTGAAATGACAGGGACCAATCTGCATTTCTCTAAGCCTCAAAGGGCACTGAGGGGAGTTTAATAAATGCACACGTCAAGTGAACACCGTAAGATGCCCAGCAACTGAAAGACATCCAGCGTGTTAGAGCCAGTATTACTGCTGCCACAATTTAGTGGCAATTCCGCTTGCGAAACTACTGATGGCTCAAGCTGCAGGGATGAGGCTCATGAAACTTGACAGATCTGCCTGAGTCTGACTGGGAACCTTGCTGGGTTGCAAGGATTTTGCGCTGTTGTAGAGGGCAGCTGCTTTGCACTGCTGGGAAAAAACCTCCCTGAATGCTCTTAGTTCTGCCCCCGCAACACTCACTGACATGACAGAAACTTTGGAAGGGGAGCACGGCACTTTGGAGAAGCAGGCACAGCTGCCAAGGTAGGGAGGGCTCAGAAAATAACATTTGTAATTAACTTTGAGCGCTCAACCATTGAGCAATAGGTCAGATGCTTCACTCCTGAGGAATTAGTTCTTCAGTCAAGCAAAGTGCTCAGGGCAAAGGAAGCAACATGAGCAGATTCTCCTCCAGTTCTGCCAGGGAGCAGAAGAGGTAAGGAAGATCTGCACCAACTTGGATGGGGTCACTCACGCGCCCGAGGACAGCAGCAGGATTCAGGACAGCAGGGGCAGCGGACGTAACAGCAGCAGCTGTGCGGGCAGCACTGGCACCAGCAGATCCCCACCAGGAGGAAGAACAGGAACGCGCCCAGGATCACCAGGCCCACAAAGACCCACTCTGGAAAAAATGGGGAGAGAAAAAAAACTTACAGGATTGCATAACACTGGGGAAGGGAACAGCAGCAACATCCTCCCCATGGGGCCGCAGGCGCAGAACAGATAAGCGGAGCTTTCAGTAACAGTGGACTCTCCTGGTCTAGGACTGTGTTGAAGCAGAAATGGCACATGGCAGCGAGAACTGGAGCTACCAAAACATGGTTCCTTCCCACCTGAGAGGGAGCAGCATGGAGGCATGAGCTGTTTCCCCAGCACGGAAACCCTTCATCCCAGAGCAGACCTGTATGAATGCTGCAGGACATGCTCCATTAGCATTTGGGTCTCACCAAAGACTCATTCTTTCTGGCCATGTTCATGCCCTGCTTGTGTGTTTGTTCCCTAACCATATTCTAATTTTAATGGGACAAAGATGGTGAAAAGCAGGCTATAAATAGCCCCGTAAATGAGCCAGCCCTGCCCCTTCGCAGCTAGGCCCACGCACACAATTATTCTTTTGAATGTGCTGAACGAACATCCTATTCAGGAGCTGCAGCCAGCCAGGAAGCCTAACAACCACTTTTTTTTTTTATTTTTGCTGAAGCCTCAGATGAAGTCTGTACAAGTGACAGAACAGAAGAGCTGGTCCACAAAAACTGCAGTGGGGTTGTTACCGTCTCCATTTACATTACAGGGGAAGGGGAGCAAGAAAAGGTTTCTCGAACTCTGCTGTAGGGAAATCTGTAGCAGCAGGAGCCGTGGTGGGGCAGGTGTCTGGCCTGCAGTGGGGCAGCTCCCAGCTCCACGTACAGCCGCCCTGCCTTGCACAGGGGATGGTGTGCACAAGGCTGCCCGTACTGCCACACGGCAGCTCCCTGGGTCAGGGGAATGGCTGGCAAACACAGCCAGACCAAGGAATTTCAAGACTTTGAATATACAGGAGGCCTGGAGCCAGTTTTGCACCAGAGGGATGTACCGGCCTATTCAGAATGCAGACTGCTGGTGAGGGAAAATCTGGGGTGAAAGCCTCCACAGGTTCCCAGGTGGTTGTTCAACCACATCGTGGAAAGCTGCTAGGAAGGCAAAGGAAGAAGTGGAGGAGTTGCTCGGCAGTGGGTAGGGCCTGCAGCACAAGAAGAAAAAGCAGAAGATCACTCTTTCTAAGCAGAAGTCAGGCATCACTACAGAGCCCCCTGGTACACTGTTACCTAAGCTGCAGAAGGGCTGATGCGAGGATTGCATTGCGAGTATAGAATCACACTGCAAAAACACTGTACCTCTCACCTGGGCCACTGAGCTGAAAAGTCAAGGAAAAGTGTTCAGCTCAGAACAACCAAAATGCAAGATTTTTCTAGTTCTTAACAAAATGCAGAAATGAGAAATCTCATTTTTGATTCATCCACAGCATTCTGCTTGAACAGAAATAAAATTGTTTCCTTTGTTGGCGTTTTCCTTTACTCTTTTACAAACAATTGCTTTTTTTTAAACGCAACTTTCAATTTCAAACTTACAATTTCCTCTAAAAAATGTCAGTGAAAGATCTGGCATTTACAAATCAAAACACTTCATTTCAGAAGTGTAAAGTGGAATGTTTTATGTTTTTTGAATACTTTATTTCTCTCATGGCTGAAACAGATGAATTTCATTTAAATCTGCGATAATTTTGGTCCCTGTGGGATATTTTTTTGGTGAAGTTACTCAATGTTGAGAAAAATTCAGCTAATGAATAAGGAAATGGCTGCAGGGAAGCATTCATGAATGGAAAAGCAACAGCTGATTGGAAATTACTGATACAGCTCCTCAGGCACCAGTTCTAGAACCATCTTATTCAATGTTTTCAAGAACGACCTTGACACAAAAAACAAGAACATGTTAATGCAGCTTGAGAGTAAGAGGTAGGGAAGCATTTTCAACAAAGATGAAGACTGAGATGTCTTACAGAAAAGGCAAGTTGTCCTTAGGACTGCAATACGAAACATGACACATAACAGTACGCTGAATTTCAAGGTATTCAGCAGTAATTTCAGGGCCACAAGTTCAAGGATCAAGGGCAGTTTCTGCCACGATGAGGACCTCGTTACTTAAGACAACCCAAAAAGAAAGGACTATTCCAGCATGGGTCAACTGTAGCCACTTAGGCTATACAGCCACAAAAAAAGCAAACGTAATCCAATGCCCCACATAGGAGGAATTTCCAGCAGCATTCAGGAACACTTTTATACAAGGCCTCCACGCAATTTCATTTGAAATTACTGATGTTATACAGCTCTGGTCATCTCTGCATAAGAAAAGACAGATTCAGGCTGGAGCTGATGCAAAGCAAAGATTCAAGAGTGCTGAAGGGATTCGACAGCCGGCCTTGCACAGCGAGAGCAGAAGCTTGCTGTGTTAGTCTGTCAAAAAGAAGGCTGAGAGCAGACATAGCTGCTGCCTGGAAATATGGTAGGAGGATGAATGCGAGGAGGAAAAGCAGGCATTACAGTTAAAGATCCTAAATAAACAAGCATAAACAAGCTATGAGTAATGTAGATGGAAGCTACCAGCAGCATATCAAAGAAAGCCATCCAGTGGGAGAGAAAGGCTAAAACCAGGCTACTCTTAAGTTTGCTAAGCTTACAAAAAGTATAAAATTACATGGTGCTTGGGACAGCAAGTAAGATAGACAGCCAGACAACTCCTTCCAGTCCTGTAATTCCTAGTCTATGCCACTCCGAGCAGGGCAACAGCTCAGTGGCCTCTTTTGTCACATTCTTGTCGTGAAACAGCATCGCACGATGAAGTAGTATCGCATGATGGAAGCGGTCAGCCGCAGCTATGCAACGAAGCACAGGTGTCAGATCTCCAGAGCTACTAGTGAACTCTTCACTAACAAAGGATAAAAAGATAAAGGGATATAAGCCTGGTGGGGGAAAAAAACAAACAGCAAGTCCACTGTAAGTGTACGTGTTGCGGTCCTTCTGAAAATGGTCTACGAGTATAAAAAGAGGTCAGATGAGAATGCATGAAGTGCATTGCAATGCATTGGCTCAGCACCAGGAGAAGATATTTGAAATCCATGTCCCAGCCACAGGGACCTATGAATCAGGATTTGATCTCGCAGAAAGTTAGACCATTTGCTTCTGTGATAAAGTCAAGAAAGCAGTAGAAGAGCCTGCTGGCTCCTCCTCAATGCACAAAACCACGAGTTCAGACAGTTTTACCTGCAGTATCTTTGCCCTGCTACAACAGCCATTACCTTCTCTCACAGCTCCTCCAGATACAACCATGTAACTCCGAGATTTAAACGTTTACCAAGTTGAAATGCTATGTGGCCTCACTGTCTGAAAACTACTGGTTTGTGCTTAACAAGAGCATCTGATTTTGTTTATTCAAGTAGCAGGTAATGCAGACGATGTGTGGTTTGCCACTGCCTTTTATGCTTTCTTGCTGTTTATACTCACGCAGTGGGGGTACCAGAAAATTACCTGGTCAACACAGAGGAATTTTATACCCATTCAGTAAGACTGTAAACAGTGAAAAATTGTGTTAGGCAACAGAGAATCGATCTCTGTTTATGTTGAAAAGATCAATCTCTCTCCTGCCTTGCTGAGCTTCCAGGGAGCTCTGGGTTACGCTGGAGGTGGGGGAGCATCTGCCTTCTCTCAGTTTGCATCTCTGGGACAGCTTTGAAAATGGCTTCACACATTTGTGTGGAGATGTATTTTTGCACAAACGTGTGAAAGAATGCCTTCTTGGGCACTGTCAGGGGATGATCATGACTCTAGGGCTAAATGTTCCCACAGCTCTTCCCTTTCAAGGACAATGTGTTGCACAGTCTCTGTTTCCACTTTAAGGAGTGCCAGCATGAGTGGCCCTCGTTAGTTTGGCTTGCGAGAGATTTGTCATGGGCAGAGAGCTCTCACAGCCGGTCCAACCACCTGGTGTTACCTAGATAATGCCCTGGCCATGCTGCACAAGAGGGACTGTGCCACCTCCCTGTCGCCAGCCAGTGCTCTACTGCTAGCACCTCCTGTGCTGCCATCTGTGGTACCCGCAGTACAGAGCGAGGAAGGGGAAGCGACCAGCGTGTGAGGGAGGCTGACGTACAGAGCCATACCGGCACCCGAGGCTGCTGGGTTCTTCACAGGCTGGAGCAGTGTTATGGTCGCTCTAGCAAAGAGCTTGACACAAAACCTCTTCTGGACAGCGCTGGCATTTCTGCTCTCACACTGATCCTGGCAGGGCATTAACCATCTCTGTAGGTCACTTCCCAGAATGGCCATTCCTCCCCCAGTCCCAGAGTCAGCCCTCAGTTCTCAACCCAACAGACATTCTCAGTAAGTGACAAGTTTTTTTTCTTTTCTTCCCCAGATAAAATACACACGAGTAAAATGTACACCACATAAAAGACGCAGCAGAAGGATAAACAGACAAGATGACAGAAGACTGGATAATTAATGGGTGAAATGCTGAATACCTGGCATAATCTCCACAGCAAAACTGGGCAAGAGATCAGCAAGCAGCCCTGTCCTGCCTAGAAAAGACAGAAGGAGGAGAACAAGGAGAAAGGTTACTGCAAGAAAAACACACTTCCCAGCCCCTGCCTTAGCTTCCAGTCCCCTTCCTCATCAGCCCACTCGCACTCCTGTTAACTGCAGATGTCACCATGCTCAATGCCTGGTGTCTGCCTGTGCACCTCTGCCGTTTCTCTGTCCTTGCATTTTGTCTTCACCAGCAGAGCTGCAGCAGGGAGAATAATCTGGAGCAGAGCTGTCCAGATTTAGGCACAAAATGACAAGAGTAGGGAGGTCTCCGTGGTGTGATATCTTTCTGGAGTTATGCTGTACACATGCGAAAAACTCCTCAACATGCACAACAGCCCTCAGACAGAAGTATTTCGTTCACTTTAAAATATACAAATGTAGTTTGAATGGATGTGAAACATCGTTAAGCCAAGGCTGTTGACAAGTCAGTCACATACACGCATTCAAAGCCCACGGGTGGTGCTCTCCATGTGGGGCTCTGAAACTTCAGACAGCTCCAGGAAAGGAGTCTTGAAGCATGACTGTTGAGTATATGCCACTTATTTCAAAATGCAAAAGCAACTTGGTGAGACTGCATAATATAAAGTCAACTCTCAAGTGAAGCAAATTAACCAGGGAAGGATTCGTGCACAATTTCATGGAACCACTTTGCAAAAGGAAAAGAAAACAAAACAGAACAAAAAAGGAATTTGACTTCTTTTAATTCAGAAGTGAATACAAACAAAATCCAAACTCAATGGCAGCTTGGTGCCAATTTGTTTTGGCACTGAATGCCTGGGATATTTGTAATACACAACAAACATCCTACACAGTGTTCAGCTGTAATTTACATACACCTGTGCATTAGCAGAACGTGACTGCATGCATCTGTGCTTTGTGCTTTTAAATAGCATCAGGCTCATGCTCAGTTTTTTAATGATGTGCATAGGGTGGCAGAGCTGCACTCTTGACAGAAGCATACGTTGTGCATGGTCTGTAGCAGAGGCAGCTGAGGGTTAGCCAGCAGAAAGGCAGCAGAAAGGTACCCCACATGTCCTGCAGGTTCTGCATAAGCAGTGCTCAGACACAATGATGAATTGGATCCCAAGTTGCTTGGCCTCCAGCCTGTACTTGAAGCATATTATAATCAAAGAGATTGCCACTCTCCGTCTTTCTCAAGTGTTTCAGCAGAGCTTCTGTAGAGATCAAAAATCCACCAGGATGTCTGCTGGAGCCATAATAAACATCCTCTGAACGTAGGCAGCGCTTTGCAACCAGTTGCAACTCATCAAAGCTGTCCAGTGCTCACTGTAACACCACCGTGAGTGCTCCCAAACCTTTAGCAAACAACACAATGCTGATCCTTCCAATAACTGTTCCTCATTTTCTACTTTGAAAAAGGGCTCCTGCCATCAGCATACTGCAATATTTTCATCTACATATACAAAGAGTTCCGTAACATTGGCAGTCTGTTTGCTGGAAGGATCAGCTGCCCAGACTGCCCACAGCTAGCATGGTATAGGGAAGTGCTTATGTATGCTTTCTGCTCTCTGGACATGGGCAGACACATAATATGTGCAGAGTAGGTCTGGTGTGTCACAAGTGGGCTCCAAACACATGCACTACATGTATGCCTTGTGCCAAGGAATGCTGGGTTTACATTATGTTCCATGCGCAGAATAAATACCTTCTTTATTTCCTCAGCATGCACAAACACTATGCAATTCTTGCACAGGCCTGCACGCCTGTATGTTAACAGTGTACCCGTGAGACACATGCACGCACACCATACAGGAGACACAGGCATGCAGCCTACCCCCTATGAATTACACCTCCACACAAGCTTGTGCACAGTCCTAGCCTGACAGCAGGTGCCAATGGGCAAACAGCTGGAGGTGAACAGCTAACGCAGGGCTGGGATCTGCAATACCAGGGGTAAGGCAGTGATCACTCTAAAGAGCAGAAGCTCCATCTCGCAAGTCCCAGTAGCTGCCTGCTTTGTTTTGATCCCATCCTAAAAGCCTTAACACCTGCACAAGCTGGGGCTTACAGTGCCTCATGATCCCCCAGAGGAACTACATATTCAAAAGAGAAGAAGCATCCCTCAAAAAACAACACTGCTGTGAGGACTTGGTAACTCGTGACAAAGACAACCAAAGCAGTTTTCCTGTGTGACGACCGGTCACTGTTTCCCTGCTTGTGTAGCCTCTCTCAGCGCTGCTGAGTTATCTGCTGGGGGAATCTGCTGCCCCCGCCCCGCCAACAGGGCCTGCACAGCCCCGTGGGCCCCAATGCTGACCAGTGAGGGCTGCACGAAGCCCTACCACGAGGTCACGAGGCTGTGGTGAAACCCACAGCTGCTCAGCCTCAGCTCCAGGTGGCTGTGCCCCAGCATCTTCCATCAAATCCCGGCTCTGCCCCGTCCCCATCCCAAATTAATTCCCTGATAACCCTTCCCCCTGCTGCTGCTGGGGGCCAGCGAGGCCAGGCCTGGCCACAGGCCGCGTTGCCATGGCAACGGGAGGCTCCCAGCGGTGCCCCTCGCAGAGGCTGACCTCCCTCCACCACCGCCAGCAACAAGCAGAGCAGAGACACCCAGGAAGGAGCCACGGCTGCCAAGCTGCAGCGCTGACCCCATCCACAAAGGCTGCACGTCTTCTGTGCAAGCCCCCGCCACCGAGCTCCCTGCAGCCACCACCGGATGGAAGAGGGAATAGAGGATACAGAGGACAGCCCTGCTTACCAGGGTCGTCCCAGGCGGCTCTGTTTGAGCCAGGAGCTTGTCCTCATGCGAGCACAGATCTGGGACACGTTCCCATCGCTAGTCCCACAGCAGGCACCCCGCATGCCCTAGGCCTCAGCCAGCCCCAACGCAGGAGGCAGCCTGCCAGCCCCCAGCCTGCAGCCACAGAGCATGACAGGAGAGATGGAGAAACAGAAGCGAAAAGCCGAGGGGTGCAGAGCAGGTCCCAGCAGTGCAGAGATGCAGGAGTGTGGGTGAGGACAGAAGTCAACAGGCAAAAGAAGGGTGGGTGACAGCACGAGGGCACGAATAGCAGTGGACCAGGGAGAAGCAGGAATCAAGCAGCTACTTAGCAAGAGTCTGCAGAGAAAAGACAAGAAAATAATTAGGATAAGCGGTACAGCCAAACGAGAATGATGGCAGGAATAAAGTGGGCGCAGGTGCAGTCAGGAGCATGGCAACTGGGTAAATACGAGAACATGGTAAATGCTGGCAATTGCATAAATGCGATAGATGTCGGGTAAATATAACTGTTGAACTGGTTTCCCTGTTGGGAACTGCCTCCGCAGCTCCACCTGCGGCAGTGGGGACCGCGGGAGGCAGCAGCTGCAGAGGGAACAATCTCTCCCTCAGAGAGAGCCACGGCCAGAGAGCCAAGCCCCACGCCACAGCCAGAGGCCCTGGCACAGGATGCAGCCCCAGGGGAGGCTGGAAAAGACCAGAGAGGAAGCGTGGCACTTGTAAATCCACCACTTTTCTAAGGAAGCTGCTGCGAGATTTATTGGGACAGTACGGCTCTCTGCAGCAAGTTCCTCCGTGCTCCCTCTGCTCACAGTAAACTTTCTCCTTCCTTCCCATCCTTCCCTTCCCTCTGCGAATTGGAGGGAGAAACAGCAGCAGCCCTTCTTGGAGATCAAAGTTTTAGCAGGGAACAAAGACCTCCAAGGAGGCTGTTGCCATGGCTACCTTAGTAAGGGAGGCCTTTTAATCACACCAGCCTCCTTTGTGAGCAGCATGTGGCTGTCGCTGGCAAATAAGGAGGAAAAGAGGGGTAAAAAATCCTCGGCAACAAGTATCACTCCTGAATGGCATGAAATAAAGGAGGAGGAGTAGCTCAGCCTGGGACGAGCAGGAAGGAGCGGGATTGGAGCACGATTACAATGGAGGCAGCACCCAAGGAGGACGTGTGCTGGGGGTGGGGAGGCCAGTGGCCTTCCTGGCGCCCAGGCCTTTGCAGCTTTTACACAATCATAGAATGGCCTGGGTGGGAAGGGACCTCAAGGATCCTCATGTTCCAGCCCCTCTGCCGCAGCCAGGGCCACCAACCTCCAGATCTGGTACCAGGTCAGGCTGCCCAAGGCCCCATCCAACCTGGTCTTGAACACATCCAGGGACGGGGCATCCACAGCCTCTTCGGGCAGCTGTGCCAGCACCTCACCACCCTCTCAGTGAAGCTTTGCCCGTGGATGCTCTGTGCCCACCACTTCCCTCCCTGCTGGCACTGCCCACCTTTGAGGCCAGGCCCTTGCTGTGAAGGTGTTCACAGACACCTCCCAGCTGAGGCCTGGCCCCCTCACCCCCAGCACATGGCCAACAGCACTGACATCCCTGCCAACCACGGGGATCAAGCCTTGGCTCGGATGCCTGCAGCAGCCTCTCAGCGAAACAGAGTGAATCCTGAAACAGTTCTCTTGTAAGGGAAGATTTTGCCAAGAACCATTCCATCTCCGAAACCACATCAACTTTTATTATACAGTCTCTCCTGGCACACAAGAGACTCCAAACCTGCCTATATTTATACCAGGTACTGAGTCACTTTGCTGAGTAAGAACAGCCTAATTAGCACTGAGCACCATACACACATGTCCCAGGAGAGATTTATCCTCTCTGAAAGCCGACGCATGTCTCTATTAGCACATCAGTTACAGTGCAATATGCTGCACGTGCATCTGCCTACCTCCATGTCTGCCTACAGGTATCAGACGAGATAAATTTTGGTTTTAGACTATGAATATTGGCTGGTAATAAAAATTACCAAAGATCTCAGATTACCAATCAGTCAATTGTTAGCTGACTTCAAAATTACGAAAAACTTGCAGGCTAATTGCTGTTTTTTAAAATATAATTGTAGAAGCTGAAGCTTCTACAAGATTAATTATAAAATAATATTTCACTAATATATTTATTATCATTTATGCAGTATTGGCTGCTGAACTGGATGGAGAAAAAGCAGGCAACAGCTGCCTAGCAAAGCACAGGGCTCGCTCACCAAAGCATCAAACCAACAACTGGGATTACTGGATCGCTTTCCTGCCTCTTTCAGGAACTTGACAAGCTCTTGGGAATTGAGCCACTGTGTCTTGAAGCACGTCTAAGCTATGCACAATCTCATAATGCAAACATTCCTGAGCCTGCATAGATCTAAGCATTTCAGGACAGCCAGCTGTGCCTGGCTGCACCTACAGCCATTGCTCCACAGATGTAACAGCCTGGGAAGGGAGCAAGCAGTATAGGTGCTTTCACAGGACCCTGCACCTGATGTGTAAATTCTGGCTCTAAGGAAGGCTTACTAAGTTACATGCAATGCCACGCAATTAAATAAGACTGTTCCTTATGTGAGCTGGGTCACCTAGGATGGAGTTTCCCCTGACACTGTCCTGTGCTTTGAAGGTTACTCCAGGCACCCTGCATCCATGCATGCTACACTTGCAGTTTCCTTCAACAAAGGCTGCACGGAATGACTTCAATAAAGACCATGGACATAGTCATACAAAAAGCAGTGCATAGGTGCTATGAATAACAACTGGATTAACAGCATTGATAGCGTGTTCCAAGAACCAGGTCACTCAGCTACTAAGATAGAAAAGTAGATTTTCTTAAATTTAGGATTCAGCTTTTTTGGTTCAAACATGTATCAGTTCTAAAAAAAAACGTACAAAGTTGCAAATGGATTCACTAGCCCAGCTGTAATGTTGGCAATAGAGTTCTAAAATTCTAGTAAAATATAAGTGCAGAAATCATTTGACTTCTGCTGTGCAATTGCTAAACTCTGTATTAGCTCTGATGCAGCAAAAGTGGAGTTCATATAGTTTGTAGCATGCTAGACCCTGGCAAGAGATTGCAAACCAAAATACAAATATTTGATAATAGTATAATGATACTTTTGGATTGAAATTCTTTCCATTCTCTACAGTAGATTCACTCTCTTTCTGTGTTCTGAGGCACTGAGGTTACTATCCCTGCCTGCACTGATTTCCTCAGAGAGGGCTGAAGTCCCTGACTAAGCAAAACCTACTGAATGGTCTTTTCAGCAAAGTACATAAGCACATGCTTAACATCAGGTATGCTTTATAAATCCTATCAGCTTTGCTGAGCATGAATGGATGTACATAAATGCTTATGTGCTTTTCTGAAATAGGCTTGAAATGAAGACAGCACATGGGATCCTCTGATGCTCCCCAGAGTTGTCCAGACGGTGTTTGTGCCAACATGACACGTACAGGTGATAAAACTCAACATGCAATCCCATCGTGACCTAGGCAGGCTGGCTAATTAGACTCCATTGGAAAAGTACAAAATAAAGACAAGTCTCTGTGATTACCGCCCTAAGAAAAAAGGAATACTGTAATTTAATCAGGTTTTGGATTTTCCTCAAAGTTGTGACAGAGCAGCTTTTGACCAAATTTTAATGCTGTGTTTCACTGCATAAAAGCAGGATCCTCTTCTTTTAGCTAAGCAAATTTCTACTCATGCACTGACACTACCGCTGGGCATCTACCACTTTCGCCTGTCAAACCTTCCGAAGTCTCTAAGTGAGATTAAGCTGCCCTGCCAAGCAGCATTTCTCTCTAACCTAAACACACCTTACATCTTGCATTAACATGAAACCCCTACAAGGGATATCTACCTGTCTCCTTTTCCATTCTGATTTTTCTGTGTCTCCTCTCTGATAAAGCAAGCAGGTAGAATGTCTGCTCTATTCAAAATTCTAATCTAGGCTTAAACTATGCAGTTGCCCTAAAATCAGCAACGTACAATATATTTGAAAGACCACTGCCAGCATGAAGCAAACAGCAACGTGCAGTGGGAATGGCAGAATCTCTTGCAGACTGTCTCTCTGCTGCTCCAATGCCTCTAACAAGGAACATGGGTACCGCTCAAAGACCATCCAACGGCAAACAGATACCTCTAACCAGATGTCCCCTAGGACTACTGAAGTGCTTAGATCTACATGTATATTGACTGTCTCCCTGCAAGCCACTAATACCTCGTGGAGCAATGAGATGATATAAAAAAAAATGCCCCAGAAGATGCCAGAAGATTAAGAAATTGTATTTTCACCACTGGCTGCCTTCTCCACCTCCTCCTCTAGCCATCACTGGGGAGAGGTAAAGGAAAAGGAAGAAAAAATACCAGCACAGACAAAAGGAGAAGACTAAGGTGGTAAGAGAAAGAACGGAAGGAAGGAAGATGGGTAGGTAACCTGGATTCACATCGAAAGCTGGAAAGTTGCCTCTTGCACACATTACCCAGGAGAAGAAGTACACACAAGCTGTGCCAAACAGCATGAGGCAGAACAAAGTATGCCCACAATAAGTATGCTTTCATGCTGCTGCCAAACTTAGAGTGCTGCACAAAGCACAAGGTCAGACCCAAAGGCTGTAGTGAACAGAAAAATGAGAAAAATGCAGATGCACTCAAGGTGATGGAGCCCAAGCTACATGTTTCCTCCCAACATAACCACAACGAACTGCGGACAGGGGCATCATCAGACCAGCTTCAGAGAAGGGAATTTCTTTGTTTTCCCCCACATAGTCTTCTGTATACACTGAAAACTAGATTCTTCCTGTTACCATGGCACTGCATCATCACTGCTGTTTGAGCACAGTTGTAGATACAGATAAGAGGAGACATCAAATCATGGCAAGGAGGGTGAAGAAAGGACAAAATTCAGCAGTTCAGCACCATGCAGCCACAGTCAAGGAGGCTACGTAACAGCTACAACTCCACATGGCAGAGAACCCCACTCAAACTAACACAGGGCAGTCTTGGGTCTGTTATTAACTAGTGTATGAGACACAGTCATACTTTGAATTCAGACAGGGGTATGACACTGTTCTCTGGAGGGATCCATTCTCCAATTCTCTGTCACCTGACTGACATCTGAAGGAATGAGTAGAGAAGATGGCACTGTACCTAACCCAAACGATTCAATCTGGTTTATTTTCTGATGACAACTACAGCTCTAAGTATAAATGTCAAACAAATTCTCACCTGAGCCATGTCTGTCAAGTGCCCTTGGTCTCATATTCTACTGTGTGCCTCTAGGCATCACTATGCACCACAGGCCCACACTTTTTCACATTTCCTTCACAGGGTGTACAGAACCTGTACAAACATGTTGACCAGACAAGTATGTATTGGTGTCTGCAGGTCTTAAGGTAAGTTGGAAAAATCTCATTGCACCCTTCTGGAGCAGTATAGCAGAACAGCTGGCTTAAGGCAAAGTCAACAAACGCCCCTGACAGTCCCCATTCCACTCTGCTTTTCTCCTACAGCTGGGACAGGTGCTTTTTTTGACCTACAGAGTGAACTGGACTGTAGAAGCCACAGCTGAAAGCTAAACCTGCAAATAGGCAAAAACCTGATCCTATTGACCACTCTGCACAAGGAAGCCTAAGAGACACGCACACACACAGCCAACTGCGTGTACTGCAGAGAGGACAGGTCCCTGTAGTGGCAGCACTGGCTTACACCTGACTGGGGTGATCATGAAACTGTACCTCTAAGTGTACAAGTACAATTAAGCAGGTGGAAAAACATCCCAAATTGCCACACTCAAGCAGATAAACACAGTGCTTCTTGACATCCCCACAGTTCAGAAAAGCAGGACTAAGGAAACGTTAAAAGACTGCAACAGCATATGATTTCATGTCTTCTGAGTGTCTGTTTTTGAAAGACTTGGTCTCAAATGTTTACTTTGCTACAAGTTTATTGTTTTATGCCTTAAAAACAAGGGTTCTGACTTTCCCCAGTCCAGCATTTTCTGTAGTCATTTACGCCTGTTTAATGTGTGAGCGGTGTGGGTGTAAACATTACTATTCTGGTTTGGCAGCACTTGCCACCCACTTTGCCTAGGTGTGAATGACTGCACAAGGTGCAAGGCAATGGTGGAGGCACCACGGGGACTGTTTTACATAGATTTTACACCCATAGTAATATGGTGCACAGATATGTGGAGGGAGAGCAAGAAAGCAGAAGGAGAGATACATCAGCTATCTACCGAAGATGAAATCTGGCAAAAGAGCTTACCAAGTACAAGCAGCTCCACTGATTCTTCATTCTTGCCCTCCACATCATCTGGTGTGATAATAAGGCAGTAATAGAGCCCACTGTCTCCCCACATCAGCTTCCCAATCTGAAGGTCTGCATCTGAAAGGCAAAAGAGAAAAGTCAACGTTTCCCTCCAACACCAGTTGAAAGAGTGGATCCATATGAGTCTCAAATCCAATTCATTTCCTTACGAAGAGTGGTTAACCTTATCCAGAATATCCAGGAATTCAGGAAAAAGCTGAACAAGCTCAGGACTCTGTGGCTGTAAGTGGGAAGACAGAGGAATACCACAGAGGAAGTTCATTCTACAAGTGCCAAGAGCAGAAAAGGTAACCAACATCACTCTGCCTTTTAGATCCCCTAAGGCCCAGGATCCAAACAGTACTTGTGTCATTCAAGAAAGGTTTAGACAGTACCTCCTCTGCAGCACTTCAGCCATCTGCCAGAGATTATACAAGGGAAAAGACTCAGCCTTGTCAAGGCTGACCACATGCTCTTCTCACCAAGGAGCCCTGGACTGCCCCCACTTCTGGCTAGGTGGCCTCCTGAGTGAAGGAGGAGCCTTGTACACTTGACAGGGCAAGGTCTCTCACACAGATTTTTAGAGCAAACGTTTAAGGACCTGGCAACCCCACCTCCACCTAGGTTGACTTCACCCCACGGAAATCTCTTCCTTCCACACTGTCCAATGCTGTGTTGAGTTTAAGTTTATGACGGGGTAAGCTGGTAAAGTCCAGAGCTGAGCAAATGTGAGGTGTAGGATAATATTATTTTGGAAGAAACAGTGGAGTTTGTAAAGAAGAAAAACCTAGCCTGCAGAGACTGAAATTATACCTTTCTTGCTGGCACACCTGTATTGAGGAAAATCTATATGCAGAGCAAGGTGCTTAAGCCAGGAATAAAAATCTTCCTTTTCATCAAAGGGAAAACAATACTGTGGCAGGATTGGAGACCTTCATGGAGGACACCATGAAGTGAAGCACCAAAGGAAAAGGCCTTTGGATTCCAGGGTTGGTTGGCTGAATCCTAAATGTCTGTCACACAAGAGTTCCCCTCCTGCCACCTTTCCTAAGGGAGTTAACTGAACAATTACAGCCAGCCTCCAGTACCCTGAATTGCCAAGAGTCAATTCCAACCCCCACCACCAATCGCTGGCGTAGCAGAGTTACCGTGGACAATGCTGACATCTCTTTCCTTATAGAAGTCCCCTATCGTGACAGCAGATCCTTGCTTGGAGGCTACGACACGGACTGTCCTTCTGCTGTCCACGCAGTCCAGGTAGGGATCCCAGTCCAGGTTCCTCTTGCTCATTGTTTGTAAACCAGAAGTCGCCATTCCCAGTGCTTCTCCCATCCGGTCCTGGCAGTAAGATTTATACCTCCACTGTACCACAGCTGGTTGGGTGGAAGAAGTAGAGAAATGGCAGCGAAGCAGAGCAGGTTGAAACAACATGGCCACCTTCTTCTTCTCAGGCACGGTGACTTGCAATCCTTCCAGCTCAGCTAAAAGACAAAAATATTAGCGTCATATGCCTTGGCATTGCTTCAAGAGGGGATTATGGCCCTTTGTCATGACCTCATTCTCCCCACGTGCATAAAATTAAAATGGCCATCAGTTTCAGGCACTAGGGTGCAATACTCCTCAGCATATGTAAGCAAAGATGTTGGCAGCTTGCTCTTTTGGTATGTTACAGCCACAAGGAAAAGTACTGCACAATGGAACTGAGGGCTCAAGCATAGTATGCTTACGCTCTGTAGAGACCCTAACGCAGTGGTGTGCTGATTCACAGCTCCTATGGCATTTTCACAGGTAGGGAAGAGGTGAGATCCTGAGTTCATATCAGTCCTAATGAAGAACAAGTGACCCCCTCCTAATTTTGGTGGCATCACATCTCATCTTTGAAGGTCAGGCAGCACGCAGCACCAGCCCAGCCCACAGTGCACTGGTGCCCAGTCAGTGCTGAGAGCTCTGCCAAACTAGAGACACAAGAAAGAGTAGATCCAAATCACATAGCTCTGGCCATGACTGGTATGAAGCACTGAGAGAAACTGCTCCATGTGGGAGGCATGGAGAAAAATGGCCCAAACACTCAAGCTTTTCACATTCCCACAGAGTAGATGGACCTCAACATGCAATGTTTACCTAACAGCTGACAGCAAAGCTGAAGCTTGGAGCTGATGTATTAGGGCCAGGGAGAAGATACTTGGGAAAGAAACACATATGGGACTGCTGCCACATCCTTGTATAGCTTCAGGAGAAGCCAAGAGATGGTGAGCAATGCCAGCAGCGAGCACTCAGAATAGTGAGATACTCCATCTACCCACGGTGGAATGGCCAAAACCTCCCACACATGCCCCTCATTGCTTCCTGTCCTCCTGCACTGCAGGCGGTGACAGCTGGGGAAGCACTTACACAACACTGGAAACATATGCAGACATTCTCCCAAGCCTGGATGTGCCAAGCAGTGCAGGCACAGAAAGAGCCCTCAGCAAGGGGGGAACTGCAAAGGAACAAGTGTGTAACCAAGGGCACTCTCTGCAGCTGAGGGACAGGAGGGCCTGATGGCAACAGCTCTTGTGGGAAAAGGGAAGCAGTTTCAGCGTGGTGGCAGCTCCCCACACACAGCTATGATGTGCCCTGAGGCACAGAGCCGTGCACAGTGAGGAAGAGGACAAGGCACAAGGAAACATTAAAGAGAAGGGTGGAGAGGATGTCTACAATGCATCATGAGGGACTGCTGGACTTGGGTGAGGCTTAGGGAGGAATGCAGGACTGAGGAAAAAGCAAGGCTCTCTGACGAGGGAAGCAGCAGGAGAGAAGGACAACTGCCAAGAAAGAAGAAAACAGTAAGGTTAAAGTATTAGGGTAAGCATATGAAGCAGAAGGATGAGTAGTAGATGGCTGACAATCACAGAACCAGGAAGCTTATGTTCATCAGGAAGGAGCTGAAGGTGTCTTAGCCTAGGCCAAAATAATATCGAAGGGCAGGAGCCAGGTTACAGCAGTTTAAAACACGATGCAGAAGGGAAAGGAAATGGAGTCAGCAAAAATAAACCATCCACTCCACAAACTGGAGATGAAAAGGAGATGGAAGCTAGCAAAAGAAACTGAAATGACAGATGTCTTTAGGATGGGGAAAGAAAGACATAGAGACTAAAGCAGTAGAGTTTAAAGCAGAGAGAGCAGTAAGTACACATCAAAAGCATGACAACAGCAGGCACAAAGGGACAGGGTCCAGATGGAGAGAGCCACAGACCTGAAAAGCAAAAGCAGGCAAAGGTTCATAGGATTGGGAGTTGGAACCAAAGGGAAGTGAGAAGCTTAGACCAACGCTGAATATTCATTTCAACAAGTTATACAATGTCCACATTATAAATCACAACAAAGCCTATAAACACCATTTGGGAGATAAAAATACAGTATGGACAGCACCTCAGGGGAAGGCTTATTTCAGAGAGATGAGATAGTCACCGATACTAACAAAGAGTTACTGATCCAGGCAGGATCTGACCCTGGGGACCATAAAACAAAGGCCTGCAGTGCACGGGGGTGTGAAGGCATTTGCAAGAGGAACGCTATGTTATCCACGTCATGAATGCATGACATCATGCATATAGCACTTGGGCCATACTGAAATTGCACAGGAGGCATCATTAGCTTTGCTAGAATCGCCTGGACTCAGGCGTGTTCTCCAGAACACCATGTGCCACAGCCGAGGTCCCAGCAAGACACTGCCACAGCAGAGGCAGGGACAAGAGGCACAAGGTGCAGGCAGAGAACTCCAGCAGCACCAGCTGGGACGTTTCTGCCTTTGGGCCTCCTGTTCCCTGGGGCAAGAGGGACAGAAACATGGCGCCATGCACCACTGGGGGAACGTCACCGCTCAGTTCTCACAGTGATTCAAGTAAGACGTGGTCTTACTCCCTCCCCTCCAGAGACCCATGCTTCCTGGGCTGCATCTGAACCCAAGGGACACAACAAGCACTTTGAGAAATGAACGGGTACAAGACCTGCACCTCACAGCCCTGTGCCTGACCCCAGGCAGCCCGTGGCCAAAGCTGGCACGTGACATGAGGTGACCAAGTGACTCATCATGTTCCTTCAGCTTCAGGGATAAAGCAGTGACACGGGGAATATTTAAATCTCTCCCTTGCGAACGAAGTACACCGCTCAGTAAACACAGGGCTTTCAGCTACCCATGAGCTGCAGCACTCCTTCCCTGTTAATGAGATTAATGAGTTTGGCGAGCCAGGGACTGCTTTAATAAATGATTAGCTGAGCTTTAGCAAATTCTCATCTGAGTAACTTTCCCCACCCCACTCCCATGTGAATGTCTATATTGAGAAAAGAAACTTTGCAAGGAGCTTTTGGGAAAATACAAGATTTCTTTTTCTGCCCAAAAGCGTTTGGGAGATGCGCAGTAAGTTATCTGGCATCTTCTGCATCTTATCCCAAGGTCTTTATTAACTTTTAAAATATTCTTTTCGGACCTTTTCCAGAAATAGCATCTGAGGACAACACAGTGCCTCAGACAGAGACTGGAGCAGCGGAAACTCTCGATCCATTTAAGTCAAATTGTATATAATTACATAGGGCTGAACTGGGAAATGATACACCTGTTATTTCCTTTGCCGAAAAAGAAACATCTGAATCTATTCACGTAGCATGCTGCTGCCGTAACACCACCACCACAAAGGCCAGCAGGATGCTGGGCCGACTGACGGCGAGATGGTGCCTTTACACCTACCGGAGTTGTCTATGCACACGAATTACAAAAGTCTCCATAGGACTTGCTCAAGAAGAAACCGCTGAACCCAACAGCCTTGAAGAGACGAGCCAACAGACCAGAAGCCTCAGGACAGAAATCCGGGCTGCGTGCACAGCAGAGCACAGAAGCAGCAGAAGATATGAAACAGGATGACAAGCTTGGTGACAGCAGATTGCGGCAGCTCTTTGTCGAGTAATATTAGCAGGACTAAAAAGAAACTGAACTGTGCTCTGCTACGTTTTGATAAATACGGACAGAGCAAGAGGAGTCCTTTTTTTTCAAAACCATTATGGAAATGAAACACTTGCACTCTAGAGAACCAACCTGTTTACTGCGAATTCCAAAATGTTTGAACTTTCACAGGCAAAATCTAGCTTGTGGGAGTCATACGACTACGTGACAGCTCTATTTCCCTTTTTCCTCGTTTCCCTAAATCCCCAGAAAAAGTCCTGCAAATATTAACCAAGCACATCCTAAAAACACAGATATCCTTGCTATCAGAAAGTGAGAACCTCTGCCTTTGTGTGTGCGTGAATGCACACACACAGAGCCTAAAAATAATCACGCTTTGGAAATAAAACTGTGCAGGTTTTGTCTGTTTCTCACGTGCCATGTGTATCTGCCTTTTTCCCTCTGATTGTGCCCCTAAACTATTCCCAGATGACACGTGCAAACTCTGCAATCGCCATCACACTCAAGCTATTCCTAATACATTTTAGTGCTGAGTAAAGAAAATTCCAGGAAGCGATTACGGAGGGGGTATCCGTAGGGGCATGTTGGAACCTTGTGAGCCCGATCTTCCTAAGCACCTTCCCCAAGTAGGGAAAAAACAGAGAGGGCAACTGAGAGGGGCTCACTGAGGGTCCTGCTCTTCAGTTGTCCTTAGGACAGAAAAGCCTATGCCTCCCCGAGGTTTGATGAATCCCAGGAAGATTTAGCTTCACTACACAGCCTTAAGCCACCCTTTATGAATAGAAGAAAGTCGATCTGAAGCACTAATCTCTGTAAATAATGACACAGCCAAACACTGTAGTTCAAGGTAATATGTCTCAGACCGCATCCTTCTAGCACCTAAGATAAGAGCCGAGCCCAAGAGAAGGCAGCACACATTATTCTTCAGGTCAGCAGGGCTCTCCTTATCTGTGTATGCATCACCACATCTCTTCCTTTGCTGTTATTTGGCCCACACCGCCGTTTGCCTGAGGCAGCAAGGCTGATGCCATGAGACTACAGAAATGTGGATCTCAAGCACTCTTACCAATGGGAGTGCCAGATGGGCATACAGCAGAAGGGGAAGTCCTTGGGCCCTAAACCTGGCACCTCAGTGAAACTATTCCTAGCCTACACTTAAGGGCTTTGGCACAAAAGCATACGTTCACAGGCAGGAGACAGGGCTCGTCAGGTAGTTTGTATCACTTCTCCATACAAAATAAACCACTGGGCAAAAGGATGCTGCATCTCTTCATTGTGCCTTGGCTCCTGCACATCAACTATTCAGTGCTCTCTGCCCACTCCTCAATACAGACCACGCTTTCAAACGTGGATCAAGCCTGAGCCAGAAAGTCTGGGCTCTGAGACTGGAAATCAGAGATGGTATGCAGAGATGTGCAAGTGAACGGAGAGCCAGCGGGACCATTGAAATTGTGCCGTACTGGTTCTTGCCAATTCGGGCAGGACTACATTGTGCAGTTAGCCAGCAACACTAATGCAATTAACCAGCAAAAGCCATCACCATCAGATGGAATGGTTTGTGGGAAATGGATTGCACGTCTTGGTCTAGCTGCTGCCAGACTTTGTTCTTAGCTCCATGGCCACTAATTGTCACCTTCTTCAGCCAGCAGGAAGCCAATGCCTAAATAGGTCAGCTGCAGCCAAGGCGGAAGCACCGTACTGCTTTACACAGCCCCACAGCAAAACAGAGCATCTCAGCTCCCAAACTGCTTAACCTGGAAAGGAGCAGAACCAAAGCAGTGGCAGAAAAGCACAGTCTTGTACACCCAGCACAGAACCTTGATAAGAAAACTCTCCACGTGGGATACAGCTCGGGCTCTGCAAACTGACTGCAGCAGACTTAGGCTTTCTTACTCATCCCCACTCCCTGTGATGCTGTCCCCCAGACGTCCCATGCTCCTGACCTCACTGGGGAAGTACACAGCCCTGAAATACCAAGGATTGTGTAAGGGCTTTTACAAAAGCACAGGGCTTTTTTGGGTATCCATCTCTTTTCACCGGCTTCCTGGCACTCATCTCACAGTCTCATGACCTGCCCCTCCCACACACTCACAAGTCACTCTGGGTGTTTTCAGGTGAGTTACCAGCTCAGCTTTGGCCACCAGATCACATCCACCCCTCTCACTGCTGCCTGAAAGCTGCCGCGATACCCATATGACTCCTGCTCTACAGTCCCAGCTCAGCATCCCAGAAATCACATCCAGAACAATCGCTCAGCAATCAGCCTCCACCAGGGGCCTGGGAACTAAGGAAGAGAGATGGGGAGGGTCCCTCCAAGCCTTCCAACAGCCAGCCCTAATGCCTGCTCTGGAGGCAGCACTGGGATTTCCACCTGGAACAGTCCCACTCCAGGGTGATCTCACAGGAACACATGGTAAGAAAGAGGTGAGGTGTCTTCCCAGCTGCACAAAGCTTCTAAGGGGTGCAGCCAGCCGAGGGAAGTTGAGATGAATGTTGGAAATCAAGATGGATAGAACAGCCCACCCATTTTCCTGCCCTCCCAGGTAGGGCACAAAGCACAGCCCGCTCCAGCATGCCCCCTCTACTGCCCTTCCGAACTGCAGCTGGACAGTGGGGGTAGGAAATGTACCCACCCTTGTATCACAGCATGGCACTGCAGTGCCCTTCCGCACAGGGAAAGCAAACAGGCGCTGAGTGCTAAGGCAGTGGAGAAAAATGACTTCACAGCGAGAGGAGATCACGTTTTGTTGGGAACAATCTCCTAGATGTATCCTTTCCAGGCACACGCTGAGCCTTGAAAGGAAAAGAAATTTGCTCTGCTTGCTCTGTGGGTAAAAACAGCGTCCAGCCTCCAGTGCAGCCCTTCTCTCTCGTTTTAAATGCATTAGGAATTCCAGCATTGATAATGGCAAAGGTGAGGGGAGGACTGAGCCCTGAGCCAAGGAGCACCGGGTGGCCTACAGAACCAGCTGCACACAACAGCTTAGGGAAACCTGACAAACTTCCTTTCCTAGGAGGAGACAGACCATCACGCTGTCCCCCACCTCGCAGGGAGGGATGCAGGACAGCCTGCTCTTCATCCCACTGCTGCTGCTGCCACACACCGGCTCTGGCACGTGGGGGAGCGGTGCAGGGGGGGCCGAGCGAACCCACCGTGCTTCATGCAGGGCTTTTTGAAACGGCAGTAGGAAGTCACAAACAAACAAGAGATAAAGGCGAGAGCCAATAAACTGAAGACAAACGAAGGACACAGAGGAACTATCGCTGGGGGGAAGGCACTGCGAGCGCAGTGAGGAATTTCTCAGCCCACCTAGAGGAGGGAGGAGGGGAGTGAAGGGGCTGAGAGCCTCCCTCCTCCCCTCGCCCTTTTGTCTCCTGACCCCAGCTCCCAGCCCCACTCCCAAGAGCAGAGCTACCACCGGCTGGGCGCGGGTCTTGCCTTGAGACAGAGCTCTCATTCCTTTGCACTGCCAACAGGGAGAACATCCTGAATCCATGTTTGCCAGCCTCTCTCCCGTGTCTGCGCACTCACACTCACCCGCACTCAGAGCCCTTTCCCTTCTTGCTTTCCTTCAGCTGTGCAGAAGCACAGAGGTGCCCACTCCATCCCTCCATCTCCGTGCATGGAAACCTGTTGCGCGCCGGCGGCCACAGCAGAAGCAGCAGCAACGCACAGCCCAGCCTGGAGGCCTGGGGGAGGCTGCGAGGTCTCCTCCTGCAGCCAAACCTGCACTCTGCACAGACCCTGCGGGCTGCCAGCGACGGCGAGCTGCCCTCAATGGTGCGGAAGGCACAGGCAGCCCGGCATCTGGCTGCATGGAGGGCCCTGGAGTTACCAGATAACGATGGTCTTTAGGGAGAGGGAGGGATGTGGTGCCATGGCCATGTGCACCCTGTGCTCCTGCCACCCCCGGGTGCTGCCCGCCAGCTCCAGGCAGCGGGTAACCCCGGGCTGGGAGCCCGAACGGGGTACGCTCAGAGNGCCGCTGGCAGGGAGCGGGAGGCAGCCTGGGGATGACTCAGAGCGAAAAGCAAGGGAAGGGGTGGGTGGGCGGCGGGAGAGAGGTGTTATGACTAAAAGCCGAATTGACTGCTCGAGAATCCTAAATCTGAAGAGGAAGAGGGAAGAGCCTGAGGTGGTTTCTGTGGGATGCAGGGCGGCGGTGTGACACACGCCGCTTCACCCCGCCGCCCCGAGCCCTCAGCTCGGTGCAGCCTCCCACGGCCTCCCGTGCCCAGAGAACGCC
>WBMW01001732.1:429380-447944 GCA_013396635.1 Penelope pileata
TGCCGCCTGGGGGCCGCCCCGCGGGGCCGGGCGGGCTGGGACAGCGCAGGCGGGGGGCGCGGAGCCCCGGGGCTGGGATCTTCGGGCTGGCGGCTGCGCTGCTGGAAATGTCCGCTGCGATCGTCCGTGTCCCCGCGTTAACCGCGCGCCTACCTCGGGAAACGGGAGCGGGCTGTCTGTGGCGGTGCTGCGTTTCCCTGGGGATCCCGCTGCCAATCGCTGCGATTTTGGAGCGGATACAGCTTGAGGCGAGGAGGAGGTGTGCTGGCTCTCGAGGACTGGCATCTGGGCGGCGGGGTGCCGGTGCCAGCAGGGTGTGGGAAGGGTGCAAGTTTTCAGGGAGATGGTGCTGTGGGTCACTTCGTGAATCACAGAACAGTTGGGTCGGAAGGGACCTTAAAGCCCACCCAGCCCCAACCCTTGCCGTGGGCAGTGCCACCCACCAGCTCAGGCTGCCCAGGGCCCATCCAACCTGGCCTTGAGCACCTCCAGGGATGGGGCACCCACAGCTCTCTGGGCAGCTGGGCCAGTGCCTCACCTCCAAGTAAAGAATTTCTTCCGAACATCTAACCTAAATCTCCTTTCTTTCAGTTTAAAAACTTGCCCCCGTTGTCCTATCACTATCTGCCTGTAAAGATGGATGTTGTGCTGCAGTTAAACAGCCCTGACCAGCATGGGCTCACATGTATACACACTACACTTAAAGCTTCTGAGCTTCACGTGAGCATAAAAGGTGATACAGGTCAGTGGAAACTCTTCACGGGCACATTGCTGACCCAACAGCCACTTGGTTCCTTTGGAGGTCAGCACCAACAAGAAGCACCTTCCAACGTGGCTCCCACTGCCACAGGGCCAGCCCAGCTCCCCGCTGGGTGCTGCTCATCCTTGGGCCGTTTTTCTGCCAGGGGCTTGCCTTGCATTTGGAACCAGAACTCAGATTCTGCAGATGTCAGTGATCCACATGGGAGAAGGGAGTGGCCTTCAGCCCCTGCTCGCCTGGAGGCTGCCAAGGTACACGGGCCAGCCCCATGGTCTAACACCAGCCCCGGAGGAGCGGTGCTGGGTGTGTGGATGGGAACAGCAGGGAGCTCGGTGCCTGCAGCACCGCTCCCAGCTACCTCCAGCAGGTGTTCTCCAGCTGCACGCCGATACCTCTCAGACTGAACTTCTCCATGGGCAAGATAGGCTTTTTTCAAAAACAGCAAATAAAAATAGACCAGTAATTTCCAAGTGAAAAAGCAAAACAGCACGTTTGCTATGATAAAAGATGCGTTGAAGCATCATGGTTGTTTTCTGAACAGTTGCAGTCCCTCTGTTGATGTAGTTAAGCTGGAATGAGGGAGGGAGGCAATCCCTAGGCAGAAAGCCTGTTTTTAAGTACTTCATTCCCAGAAACTCAATGTTATTTAAAAATACTTTTCACGTCGTTTATTTGTATTCAACACTGCTTAAAAAGAAACACACACCCATCCCCAAATAGTCTCCTGACCTGCTGGGGGTCAGAAGGTCCCTGTGCCCTGACAGATGAGTTTACTTGCTTTGCTTTACAAGTTTTACTTGCTTTACTTTTACTTAGTGCTAGCTAAAAGCCACAGTTAAGACCTAAGGCCCTGCCACACTAAGGCACACACACAGCAGCGCACAGGGCTGGTCCCCTTCAGCTCACAGTGACCTGGCACCCGACTGCCTTTGTGCATACTTGCAGGTGAAAGGCAAAGGAGGAACTCTCATTAGGGCCACAACTTCAGCCCCAGGAAATACACAGAGTCAAGAAAACTCAGACGGAGGCCATGAGAACTCAGATTTTCTGAGGGCCCGCCCCACCGAGATTCAATATCTATAGCATATAATCCATGAACGTTTGTGTGGGCTGAACTAAGACTCCTAAAAGGTGAATGCAAAGGTAGTATTTCTCTCCCTCCCTCCCTTAATCATTTTTCCTAACAGTCCTCAGCATATCAAGTGAAATCCCCAAGCCTTGCCTTTTGTGACTTAACTGGGCACAGGGCCGATCCAGTTTCCTGACACAATGTTGATGTGGAATTATCTCATATGTTAAGGGCTGGGAGTAGCGCAGTCCCTTATGTGTCACTATTGTTAGCTACTCCTAGCTTTTTTATTTTTTTAATCTACTCCAGCTTTTGCAAATAAATTTGGCGTACAACGGTTTAGCTAAACTTTTGACTCACAACAAAGGAAGGAAAGATTTTTCAATACATGGAAGCACCATTGTTTTGCATGCAACTGGATTTATAGCTGCTTTGAAATTTTCATATACTAAAACTCAGTGCACGGTTCTTTTTAACGTAACGTGAATTGTCGTTTGTATATATGCATGTATGATGAATGCCTGAGCCTTGAATAGATGTTCCGGATCTCTGCAGACCTTTGATCTGAACATTCCAACATGTGAGCTGGCTTAATAGTTAATGTAGGGATGTTGTCTTTCATTTTAGCCAGTCTTTGGAGACAGAAAGGTGCACTATTACAGTTAGCCCCGCTTCACCTCCAGACGGTGGATTCCTAAGGAATTACCCAGAGCACTTCAACCCACTGCAGGGATTCCCTGTGTTAAGAAAAGCAGCATACCTTAGACTTCAGTCTTCATCTCTCTCCATCACTTGACAACTGGATGACCAAACTCCCCGTGCCTGTCTCGAATAATTTTGCCCCAGACCGAACTGGAAGAATCCCACTCTACAACACTGATATAACCAACACTGTTTGCAGCAGTTCTGTAAACAATGAGATCACGAAAAATCAGCTGAACAATGCCGAAACAAATTCTCTTCTTGTTACTCACGCAGTAGCAACTGATGGCTCTTCTGTCTTCTGGCCAACTACTTCCTCCTTTGATCTTGCAGTACCAGTCTTTGGTGGTCATTTCCTCTGTTGATAAGCAGTCAGCTTTTTAATGTTTCCAGCACCTGGAATAATATGCGCCAGCACCTCACTCAAGATGACCCATCTCAGCAACATCCCCAAAAACCTGACACGTTGCATAGAAATGCTTCTCTTCACGACTACTTTTGCACAACCATTCAGCCCCCTGGATTTCCTTGGTAGAAATTTCCATAGAAACAGTGATTTCAACAGCTTTCCGGGATGTTATACTAGCCCCAGCCATTAGGCACTGTTCTCTTGATTTAGTACTGAGGCCAGCACATTACAAGAAGGTATTACGTGACACATCATCAAATCATAGCGCTTAGTGAGTCTCTTCAGAATAACTGCTAACGAAAACTTTTCCTTATTCGCTTTGTTACTCTGGAATCCCTTATTAATCGTTGATAGCTTCACAGCAAGACATCGCTGAAATATATGCACGCTCTCTGTATACTTTGTTTTTTTCTCAGCTGCCTGGGTACATTTGATTGCACAATAATATGGAGCTTTTACTTCCCATTAACGTCAGGAGTGGGTGATATGGATATATAAACTGCTTTTGTTCTTAACCATGCCATTTGTACCAACTAACATTTAGAATATTTAATGAAGAAACTTTATTTTCTCATTTCAAGGAGCCTTGAGTTCTGTAATATAAATTCAGCATTATAAAAAAGAAAAAGAGAGAGAACAGCATATTTCTACACTATTCACTCCTCCAGATAAATTTCCCATGCTGCTCCCAATTCTTTCTTAGACACTAAAAATCACAGTGTACCTTCACTGCACTTTGAGAGGGAACCTGAAATTTTCACATAAGTAAAACACGAAGTGCATATCAGCCAGACTGTTTTGCGAGGTCAGTATACAGGTACATGATCACAAGTGAATCCTCTCATCTTTTGTGTGTCACTGTACTCAAAAACACACACAATAGGAATAAGACGAACTCTGCTTGCCTATCTACATAGAGCCAAGGAGATAACAAATTGTTAAGTTGTCCGTGACTGTTGGCTGTAGAGAAACTTTAGCCGCACAAATGCCTTCAGGGAACTGGAATTCACAAAACGGACTTTTGTGATTGTCTGATCCAGCTTTCTTAATGAAGCAGGGCTTATCGCTTTGCCACACTATACCCTGTTTGACCTACAGCATATCTGTTAGAAAAAGAATCACAGACTACTTTAGGTTGGAAGGGACCTCGTCCTGTCCCTAGTTTCATCTAACATCAGCTTCTAGTAGAGCCATGCCAGATGGAAGGGTCTTCTTGTGGGATTTCTGAACAGAGGCAATGTATGATCAAAGCACTGTTTAACATTCTCTTTGGAATTTCAACAGATTTGGTATTTTTCTGTATTCTGAAGCTAACACAAGATCTGGAGAGAGCATCCTAGGCACAGCTGTTAAAAGCAGGAAAGCAGCAGTACTACATTATCATCACTACTGCCTGATATTTCTTTGTTTACCCTTCCAGTGATTGCACTGTTAGTCCTTTCAACATAGCATCACATGGGGAGATCCAGTTTGGTGGATATCCTGCTCTGTCACCCTCATTATTAACTATTCCCTCCACCTTTGTATCACCTGCAAGTATCTGCAACAACTGCATGTTACCTTCAAAGTAACATTTAGTAATATGCAGCCAAGAAATGGCATAAGAGCCAGCTTGCTGAAAATGTGCAATAACAATTCCTCATTTAAAATTACATTTTGAGACATCCTAAGGTAATGTTTTAACTCGTTTACTGGGAACCAGATTGCCTCTGGATCATTCTGTTTCCTTGATTTAGTGTTGCATGGTCTAGTCATATGCCTCACATGTCTGAATGCATTACCTTTAGTAACCAGGCTTAATATCTCTTTGATGCAATTAGAAACTAACGTGACAAAAACTATTTTCTGCAAATCCATTTGATTGACATTAATGACATTAGTTTTCTTTAATTCATTATTGAAGCAACTGCTGTGTCGGTGATTCTGTTCTTTTGCCTGGGATCCTTGTCAGTCTGACGGGTCTGTAATCACCCAAGTCACCCTATGTGAGGCCAGATCCAAAACAAGACTTTGGAGAATTTTTGGTACCTAACCACAATTTAACTGCAATTTAAAAACCTCTAATTCAGCAGCAACCTGAGACTGAAAGCACACATATAATGTCAAAGTTGATTGTGCAGTTACAGTTTTGCCTGCATGCCCAGGCTGTCCTGAGCACATAGGTGTCAAACAAGCACCCAAAGGTAAGGCTTACATACATGTGGGTTGTCCCAGCCAGGTTTTTCACCTGAAAACTTAGTCATGGTCTTATCATCTGATAATTAAGGATTTCCAGTATTTGTCCAGGGTACTGGAACAGTGGTAGCTTCCCTGGAGCCATGACATTTAAGATATTTGCAATATATGGCATAGAAGGGATGCAGCTGCATCCCTCATGGGCAGCTGTTTGACAAGTACCTTGTAATAAAGAGTGCTTCTGGGACATGGTGGTCAGCAGGGATACAGCACATGTTCAGCAAGTCCCATGCATCCCACAGCCACATAACCTGCTGCAGTGCAATTCCCAGCTCAAATGCTAGTATTTCTGAAAAGCAGACAGAAGCATAGCAGCAGCTACTTGAGTACCCTCAGGAACCTGGAAGAAGGATGCTGATATCACCTGTGACGCTTGATCTAGGACATTCACAAGAAGTCCAATGCTCTGTGACGCCCTGCAAAGGCAGGCAAGGAACCAAGGCAGGGCGATGTGGGTTACCTTTTGTAAAAAGGCCTCCTGGCTCCAAGATGTTCAAGTTACATCCCTAATGATACAGCTGAGATGAACGGCTCCTTCTGCAGTTGTGACACTGTTCAGGAAGAAACCCCAGATTCATTAGGTCAGGAGTAAGACTAAGAGAAAGCTGACTGCTATATCTTAGTGGTTAAGTCATTCATCTGGGGAAGGAGAAGCTTGCAGGTTCTGATTCCTGAAATACATAAGCATTACAGATGAAACAGAAACAGTTACTGGACTAGAAAGCCAAAGTCCCTGTTCTATATCACTCTCCAGGGAAAATAATATAGGTCTAAAACCTCCATAACCAGGCTAAGAAAGATAAACTGCAAAATTACATGGTAAAAAGTAATCTGCACATCCACAAAGGAGTGCAGAGAGACAAAGTCATGGGGTTAGCCAAACTGCCCTGACTGCTCCCAGGCCCATCACAAAAGCCATCAGCCTATTGAAGTCCCAGTCCACAAGTCCAATGGAGCACAGGGACACAATGGCAGGTGGGAACCCAGATTAATGAGTGAGGGAAAGGGACAACTTGTCTGGAACAGCTGTTCCAGAGCAGCCCTAGCCCCAGGGTTCAGGCATGAAAACCATCAAGTCAACACCACAGCAACTTTCTGACTGAGGGGGTTGCAGATTAGGAGTAAAGGACATGTTAGGGGATGCAGGGAAAAGCATTTCAGAATTGCACAGGACTTCTTACGAGATGTTTAGAGGAAGAGTCAAAGGCAGAGAAAGGAAGGGAGCTAGGTGACTTGGGAAGGATTAAGGGGAGGAGGGAAGAGAAGGACAAGGGCCGGCTGGCATATCAAGTCATTTAACTGAATTAAGTACTTTAATAAAAAGGTAGTACATAAACACTGGCACAACCCTTGCTTTTATGCCCTGGAATGGCCTGAATGCTACAAAAGTTATTTACAAATCAGAGTAAATGGACTAAAGATCTCTTTTGCCAGCTAAGTGAAACAGCAGACAATTGAACAGTTAAAACATGAGGTTCCAGTTAAAACACAGGGGGATTTCCCAGGGCCAAGGCCAAGAATACTGATGACACTGTGCTCCAAAGATGATCTCTTCCCTCTTTTTTTTTCTCTCCCCTAGCCCTGTGTAGGAAAATCCTCTCTCTCTTCACTGCTTACAAATTTTATTTTCCAACCACACCTCTAGCCCTAGGAGAGCTATTGCTGGAGCCTTGCCTTTTTTAAAGAGTAGATGCACACACGATCTGATTTTTTAAAAGGATGGGCTGTTAAAGGGTGGGTCACAAAGAGAAAAGAACACTGTGTGAAGGAAACTGAAGCAAACATGCACAGTTGCACTCCTAGCAACAATTCATACCATAACACAGTAGTAATATTCACCTTCTGGGCTAAAAAAATAGACTCTGCAGAAGTTCGTATTTAAAAGATACACATTATTTCTTGCAGTCTCTCTTGAGAGATTCAGTATTAACATATCAGGAACTACTCTGGGGTATAAATGGTTCTCCACAAAAAATGATGGTTACTTTAAAATCAGTCGCTTACTCTCATTGAATTCACATCATGATTTTATATGTTTTTAACAATGTGATTGTCTCCTCCTGTACATTTAACAGCAAATCCATTAAGTGGTTCGCAAGCAGCAAAAACGCCCAAACCGTTTCACGGGATTTGAGCAAGACAGAAGAGCCTCCAGAAGACTAAACTGCATCAGCATTTTTTAACCCTCAGAGAAACCAGCCTCCAGTGAGATGCCAGAGCAATCCGATCTGACCTTATCTGCTAGCAGTTCCAGCAGCAACAAACACCATTAGCTAAGTTAAAGATTTAAGTATACACAGCAGCTGCCTCCTTTGGAGCTAAACAGACTCAGATACCTACACAGAAGATGAAGAAAGAAGCTAAACTGAGAGAAAAAGGCAAAGGTGTCTAATTATTTGGAAACATGAAAGTCTTTGGCAGTGTTTTTTACCCTTATGACTAGGTTTACATTAAATTCAAGAGGACTCCGTGGCAGAGGATTGGAAAGAATCTTCCAAGCCAGGGCTACACCATTCATTTTTATTGAGATTGCTGGGCCACCTTCACTGAGGTTGGCTGCATGAGAAGCAATGTGCTGACTCCTGTTCTGCTACATCACGCAGGCTCTGCAGGAAGTGCAACCACGTTCTGAAGATGGTCCTCCAAGATGGTCCCCATGGGCTAAGGGAATAGTGAGGAATGTGACAGACATCACACACGTAGGACAAGAAAAACCTGGCCAGAATTTAATCAGATCTTATGCTGACACTGCCACTTCAGTAACCCTGCTCCAGATCAAACTTAGGGTCCTCTATTGCAGGCAATCCCATTGCACAGTCCCTAGTGCCAACTGATTAAATTTTCTTCTATAGTTCGTTGTGGTTGTTGCCCTTGCTCATTTCCTTTCATTTTTACTTTTCAATATACTATGGCCAGTGACAATCATTTACTTTTTGAGAGAGATCAATAGAAAGCTTAAGGGAGGAAGCATCTCATGCTGCTCGCCATGATGATGCATATCAGATTATTTCCAGCCTTTATCTTATCTGAACTCTGGCTCAGCATGCAAACTTTTAGCGAAGGAAGGATCAACAACGTCAATGAGATAGATGAGGGAGAAAAAGACAACAAGAAAGAGTCTAGACAGATGTCTCAGTTTTGCAAAACACGAGCTCCCACAGTATTTTTAATGAGCAAATTTGCCCTTCCAAGCAAATGCATGCTCTCTCACCTCCGCCTTTCTTCTGCTATCTATCTCAAAACCGAACTCAGGCCTCTTGTGTGAAGCCAGGCTTCACGTTGTGCCAGTCCCAAGCTTACACGGAGCTCCGCAGCTCAGGAGCAGAAGGTGCGCTGGGTCCCAGGGGGGCTGCGGAGGCCATCTCAGCTTCCAGTGCGCGGGGGGCCCTGAGCCTCACTGGCCATCCCGTGCCTGCTTCAGCAGTGAGCACCATTCTCGATCTCTCCTGCATCATCAGAGAGTTCTCATTTCCATACGGGAACGCAGCACCCTGTCCAGATGAGGACCACAGGTGGCAATAGTAGTCAGTATTTTTATTTGGTTTCCAGGCTTAGCAGATGCTGGAAGACTTATTGAACCTGACACCGGGGAGTGGAACGCTCACAATCACCAACGATCCAAAGGCATCGACAAAAGCCACCTGCCCCGCTCCGCGGTGACAGGGCGCTAAAGCCGGGCTGCCCCCCGCCCGCAGGAGAGCCTTGAGGGATAACGGCCGGCTGCCTTCGCCCCGCCCCGCAGAGCTCCCGTTAAGAAGCAGGCAGGGAGCAGCCCCCTCCTCAGGGAGCTCCGCCCGGCCCAGGCGCGCTGCGAGCCTGCCCTGGGGCCGCCTGCTGCAGCGTCGTGCCCGTGTGCTGAGGAGGGGAAGGGAGGGCGAGGCCAGGCGGCCATGTTGAGATTCAAGGAGTCCCGCAGCCCCTACTACTTCTTCGTGCGTGACCAGCTGCCCAGGCTGCAGCAGAGCGGGCTGCCCGTGGCCCGCGTGGCCGACGGCATTCCCCACTGCACCCAGGAGTGGAAGGTGAGGGAAGGGCCCGGCCTGGGCTGTCCTTTGGGGGAGAAGGGCTTTGGGTTGGTTAGAGTGACCGAGGGAAGAAGCTGCCAAAAATGCTTGATGTGATGGTGCCAGTCAGCAGTTCTTGTGAAATGCTGATGAGTTCCTTCCGAAATACGCGGTGTCTTGTATGTGCTGTTGGGCTGTGGGGTTGCTGAAGGAAGTAGTAAAAGCTTCTCAATTTGCTTTGCTTCAAGTTGCTGACGCAAGAGGAAAGGAGCACATACGAAGTGATGGCTCAAAAGTGGAACAAAAAGAAAGTCCTCGGGAACGCGAAGAAGGAGGTGAGTGCTCAGAATGGAGCACCTTTGGGAGGTGCTGTTGGCTTGGGTGAGGCTAACTCCTCGCTTGAAGTAGTCTGAACTGATACCTATCAGACCTTGTCAGGCCAGGGTAGTTACCTGGAATCAGTGAATGTGGAAGTTACTCACAATTTGGATCTAGATTGAATTGTGGAGGCCTGTCAGGTTTCTGGGCAGATGTTGAAGTCTTCCTGCTGTCTTAAAAGATTATTCCTTGTGCATGGGTGTGCAGTGCTTTACTCAACAGGCCTGTGAGCCCGTCTTGTTGCCCTGCAGCAGAACAGTCTGATGGCTCGAGGCTTTATCAGCTTTTCTTAAATGCCTTTCCTAGTCAAAGGTAAATAATGGATATTGCAGGCTTTTTCATCAAGTGTATGCGAATCGCTTGAAATTCCAGTCTGAAAATACCTTCCCACGCAACAAGTAGTTGAACCTAACAAAATATATATATATATTTTAATATCTTCATTACATTTCAAAAAATTAGCTGAAGTTGTTTTCAGCTCTGTGTTGATCAAGGTACTAGGATAACTCTCTCTCTTGTTAGTAACCTTGCCTTCCTGGTCTGCAAGTATGGGGGCACTTGTATGTAAACTACAGACTTGTTCTACCCAGCCATAACTAGTAGTGGGCATCATATGTTCCTGTGATAGAAGGAGGTGAAGGACTTTACTGGGGGTTAAAGACTCAGTTGGTTTTCAGTTTTCTAATCTTTTCCAGGTGCCTACATATCCAGTAACGGCTTGTGTGACCACAGAGATGCACAAAATGACAACTCTCCTTGATGCCTCTGCTATATTGTGGATGAGTGATGAAGGTATGGTAGCCTCACAATAGCTGATGCTGTTAGGTAAAAGCTTGCCTTGTGCAGGTATTCTGAGTGATACCTACACAAAGGCCATTCTCATTTTGTTGATAGGCAGCCGTCAAATATGTGTGTGTTCTTAGTGATGGTATGGACCCACAAAGATCTTTCCTTGCATAGAGGGAAGCCAGTGCAGATGTTCCTCTGCCTCCCTTGAAATAATTGTATTCTCTGTTTTTCTTCTAGCTTGATGGGAGTATAGCTACTGATACTTTCTTTATGGTTCTGTCAAGGCTTTTCAGATAGTTCTTCTACTCTGACGCTTCTGATTTACAAGGCCTGACCCAAGTTCAGGATAATAGAATGCTTGTACCAAGTTTCAAGGGTGAGGAGCTCAAACTTTATATCACATAGGTGTTAAATAACATGAAGACCTGACCTCTTCGGGAAAATAAGATATGCACTTGGTCAATACTTTTATAACATCCTAGCTAGCTTGCTTATTGAGAGAACTCTTGAAAACCAAACTTCTCCCATCCGTACTTCGTCTTCAGATGGATGTTTTGATTAGAATTGAGTAATGAACACATCTGTAGTATTTCTCCCAAATGTTGTTTTCTTCTGGAAAATGATAAATTGTTGTGCTTATAGTGTAAGTTAAGCAGCCGGTTATTACAAGCTGTATCTGTGCTGTTTGGTCAAGTCTCTGTACAAACCTTCTACCTAACACGTCTCTTGAACAGTGTTGTCGTGGTTATGGAGGCTCAGGAAAGAGTAGCTCTCTTCAAGAAGTGTAATATCTACTAGCATCCTCACTGCCAGAATCCATGCTCCCCTGTCACTGAGATTTGATCGGGTTGATCATGGGGACTTGAGCTAATGTAACTGATCTTTCAACTGAATGAGCTCACCTGAGATGCATTTTATGATGCTGCTCCTTGATATTTCTTAGTACAAGTCCTGCATGGTTGCCCATAACTGTATCTATTTTTTTCATATGAAAAGCAGCTCCATGCAGGAGGTGTCTTTCCTTTTTTCCCCTGCAGCGTATACAGATTAAGACCCGTGGTAGAGAGCACCAGAATTCAAGCTTAGGACATCAGGTGGTGTTGAATACCATAAAATCTGGCCCACAGCGTTGTTTTTCTGTATACTTAGTAGAACAAGAAAGGTGGGGTTTTAGGGTTGTTTTTTTTTTGTTTTGTTTTTCTTGATGAGGGACAGAGCTTAAGGGTAGGAATTAGTTATCTTAAACTTCAGAGAGAATATTTTGTAGCATTTGTGATCATTAAGCATTGAGGTGTATTGTAAAGTATTATAGATTGGACTCGATCTATCGTTTACTAATTTTTACATTTCTTGATGCTTTTCTTGGATATTCTTACCTTCTTCTTTGAGAGCTCTTTTAGTGAGAAATGATCCTTTTAGATAGTAGATTTCTTCCCATCTCCTTTTATGCAGCAGATTACCAGCTGATTTAACTTAAGTTACTGAATGGAGCTTGCAAAGTTACTTGGCAATTACTCATTGTTTTTTTCCGACAGGATAAAGAGGCCAATCGTAAAAAGGAATGGTATTTCTTGTTGGATTTCAGGCCTCTTAACATTTGGAGTTTGAGATATATATTTTTCTCCTCTCAGCTGTGGTTGCAGACATCTTCTATTTCCTGAACATTTACAGTCATGGCAAGCTGCCATCCCACTGTGACCAGCGCTTCCTTCCTTGTGAGATTGGGTGTGTCAGGTACTCCCTGCGGGAAGGCATCATGGCTGACTTCCACCACTTCATAGATTCAGGTGATTTCCAAGGAACAGTAGGCAAGAAGTAGTTCATCTTGCTCTGGGTTGAGAGGGAGGTTTTCTGGTGTCAGTTACTGCTGCCCAGACTAAATTTCTGGTATTAAGATGGGTTTATGTCCTTGATTACAAGTTACTGGAGTTCTACTTAAAATAACTGAGCAGTGCTATTTTCTGATTGTTTTTGAACACGTACTTAAGTACTTGGACTGCATGAAGCTTCAAAGAGGGCAGAAGGCACTCCTGGTGTTTGTTTCCCTTCATGCTGAGGAACGTTTGTCTTGGACTTCAACATAAATACTGTGCAATATACTTTTTTTTTTTTCTTTGAATGCATGCTACTGAAAATATTTTTTTCAAAAATAATTGTGGTGCTTGTACAAGGCCACGGGGAAGATGAAGCTGCTCCTTTCTCTAAATCAAAACGTGCGGTCTGGTTCAGAGTTAAGGGTCTGTCATTGTGGTGCTGGGTGATGATTGATTGTTCTTTTTCTCCCTTCTCATGCTTTTCTGCAGAAGCACCACCGCTTGGTTTTCGGTACCACTGTCAGACTGCTAGTGAGTATTAGTGGGGAAAAACAGCGATATGCAAGGGTGTACTGTTCTAGACTCAGCTTGTCTGATTTGTCCAAACATCTTGTAAGTCTCTCCTGGAAGCTTCTCTTTGTTTCTCCTTCTGGGAACTTGATCTCAAGTTTTGAAGGGAAAGGGGTGACGAAGCATCTTGTTGCTGCCACCTTGCATGTTTCTTGTGCCCACACATGGCAGAGCTCTTCACTGCTGTGTTTCCCTTGTGACTCTTAAGCAGTGTTTATAGATTCCTGTTTGTTTCTGTTAGTACACTTCCTCCCCTTGTGTGTGGAGGGAACAAACTTGGCCCTTGTTAGCCTATGTCAAATATTTAGATAATGGCATTTTGAAAGGGGTACATGTGCGTGTGTCTGCTCACAGCCCAGACCTGCTAGTCTTTTGCTGCAGGAAGCAAGGTTTTGATAACTTAATTACAGATGCTGCCTGTAAGGAAGAGGCATGTCAAGTTTTGTGTACGCACATATATTTAAAAAAAAATTACAGAGAAGGGAGGAGTTGTATCACTTAAAGAAACAGGATTTCTCGTAACTTTTCCCCTTCTGCTTTCATTAGGTGATGTCACTCATAAGATCCCTATCTCTGGCTTTCCTCTTCCACGTACCCCCTACCTGGTTGTCATACGTGAACTCCTTGAGTTTGCCCAGCCATCCGGAGGTGTTTGGCCTCGTTTTTACTGCAAGGTATGGTCAAGATCACAGTTAACAGCGCTCTAAATCAAAACCTCTAGATTTTCTTCCACTGGTTAAGTGAGGAGAGACTGTGCTCTAAAGCATATTCAGTGCCCAAATGGATGGGGTAGGGATGAAAAAACTCTTTCCCAAAGTTTTCCTCATTCTGTTGTGGGAAGAAATGGCCTCATTTAAAAAGCTGGACAACCTAAGCTTTTTTAGCTATTCCAGCTTTTTGTATTAACCTAAAGTGATATAGAGCCTGAATAAGCAAACTTTCTTTTGTGTCGTCTTTTTCTCTCACACCCACCTGTACTTACTCCCACCCTGGTTAGGAAAAGAAGCTAACCTTATAAATCAGAGACTCAGTTTTCTGCCACCTTGTTCGCAGCCTGCACCTCTGGCTCTTAGTCTATCGATGAACACTTCAGAATGTTCTGACATTGTTTTGACTTAGGTTAAGAGTTTTTAAAATTGTACTTAACTTGACTGTGCTGAGTAGTAGTCAAATAATCCTGGTTTTCTAAGGATGTTTTTACGTTTTAACAGCGTTTTCCCCCGTGAGAATACCACATACTTTTTTTTTTTTTTTTTCCCCCTTGTTTCAGCAAGTTGCCAATTAGTGAAATGGTGTTGGAGTTCAGAGGAGTTTAAGCCTCATAACAACTACATATATTCCACTGAAGCCTAATGTTAACTCATAAAAGGAGGGGAGAATCTAGATCATGGGCTCCATCTATAAATACAGGACTACAAAGAAATGTGTGTGGGGAGAAAAATAACGTGCCAGTTAACGATGATGGCTGTAGTTAACTTGTCCCCAAACATTAGACCAGAAGTTCTCTTGTGATTAGGTTGAAAGGCTACCTTGGTATTTGATTCTTCTTCAGAGAAGTTTTCAGGAAGGTTGTATCCAAACATGGGCTTTTGTTTTGGAAGCAACTCTTCCAGGAGCAGACAGAAATCTTGCAGATGTTAGAATTGTATACTGTATTTGCACAGTTCTTGAATATGACTGAAGTTTTCTTTTCTCTAGTCTGATGACAGATCCCGAATCAGCTGGTGCCTTGAACGAATGGCTAGCGTAGCAGGTAGGAAACCAACTGTTTTTGGCTTTCCCTTCTCCAAGAAAGGAGGGTTATGTAATGACAGACTGCTGTATTTGTTGGAAGGAGTTCAGGTCTCAAAGGTTTCATAAAAGCTGTTACTGATAGCTAGAACTGCTGTGCGTGCTTCTCCCTCTTTTCCTCCCTATAACTGTGGCATGGTCAGTCAGCTAACCGGCTAAGGAGCGCATCTAGAGAACAGTGTACGTTATTTGTTGGTCAGCCAGTTAGAGGAGCAGTGGAAGCAGCGAGGAGTGTATTGTTAGTTTCCCCTAACACCTTCTGAGGGAAGATGACCTGTAGGTAGGATATGGTGGAGAAAATTGTGAGGGTGTAGAACCTACTTTGCTAAGATGCCAGTAATAGCACTGGTGGAATAATTTGTCGAGGTTTACATAAGCTTTGAGGTTCATGGAAGAAGCTGGACAGTGAACAAAGACTGGCTGAGAAGTGGGTGAATGTTCTGCTCTCTGACGCTTCTGTTCTCCTGACCTGGATTTCCTCTGAGCTATAGGTATTGAGAGCTCTCTGGAGCTTCTTACTGTTGAAGACCTGGTGATAAAACTCTATGAGAAGAAATACCAAAAGGAGCCTTCCAGGACGTGGGTATCTAGAGAACTAGATACTGTCCTATGGGATTTTTCCAGTAATACCAGGTATCTTGGGTTCTGTATGTTGGGTTCTTTTTTGTGGAAATGGGTATCGTTCTAACGTGTCTTGATGCCCTACATGCAGCTTGTGTGCTGCAAGGCTAAAATCTTCAGCAAACATTCTCATCAGAGTGACTCTTAGCATAACTATAACAGGTAACGTGAAATAGTAACTTTCCAAAAAAGATGAAGACTGGCTCTTCAGTGCTGAGTCTAGGGCCTAATTTAAAGGAGGGTTGAAAGAGAGGATAAAATACGTCATGATGCTTCCCTGGAAATCACAGAAGTGAGAAGATTCAGACTCTGTGAAGCCCAATTGGAAAGGGAAGCTGGCTGTTCCTGTGTACCTCATGCTGCAGCTGTAATGATGGACTACCTGTGCTTTATAGTGGCAGAAAACCAATTCTTAAGCTGGTGATTTCAGTTAAATCTTTTGCCTTACTGAAGGAATGTTCTTTATAACTCTGGAATGCATTTACTTTGTAGGATTGTTTTTCTTTTCCCTATGTGTCTTGAACAGTAAGACTTCTACTTTCAGGTCCTTATGTATTTATACAAAGATACAGTATGTAGTTAGTGTTGTTACGGGGGAATATTTAGCACTGATGCAGTTAACTTAGAAACATACTATAACTTTCTCCACTACCATTTTAAGTAAGAATTAATTTGGTCTTAATATTTTTAATTCTGCTGAAACCTGTCCCTGAAGATCTGCTTACACTATAGATTTTGAGATAGCTTTGCTTGCTGTCATTTTTTTCTTCTGTATAATCAGGCAGTTTTCCATTTCTACAAGTGTCTTTGCAGTAGCAGGAGACCTTAATAAAACATACTTTAAAACACACATTTGCAGAGGAAAGTGGGGACGGTTATATTAAGAGAAACTATTTCATTGTAATGAGAAACTTCTAATTAACTTTAAACTCCATTTATCTCATAAGGTTCTCTTTTTCCCCCACCCCACCATAGTGCCGGTTAAGCATGGTTCTAGATGCCACTTAAGCCACCTAGAACTGTTACTGAATGTTGGTCCTCTGTGAAAGTTTAAACATTTGGTCACCAAGACAGAAGACAACACCTCTAATGTTTGCTCCTGTTGCTTCTGACCAGACCAGCTATTCATGTTGATTAAAGATCTAGATACTTATGTAATAAATCTGAATTTCATTTTATGTAGGTGCAAGTGGCATGAAGAGAATGATATACTTTGCTGTGCTTTAGCATCCTGTAAGAAAATTGCGTGAGTATTGCACAGGAGTTGTCTACAGTGTGATGACATCTCATTTTGTTAGAGACGTACGCTTCTTGGCTCTGACTTCTCAGACTGCTTTGAGCACTGTGATTCTAAATCCTGAATTTTATTTATTCCCTCCACTTACCAGACTTAATTCTATTCACAGCTTTTAAGTTTTTTGCTAATACTGTACAGCTGTATGCCGTATTAGCACTTAAATGTAATGTGATTTCTGTGATGATGTCCACAGCTTGGTTTATAGTCATCACTACCTCCACTTATTGTTGAAGAGCTGAAAGAAATGTGTTTTTTTTTATGTTAAATTTCATTGTTTTTCCTCAGAGGTTTATTCATCTTCTTTTGGTGGGAAACTTTCAGTATGTTTTAGTCCCATCTCTACTTTGAAAACTTCTATACTGTTTTACGTACAGTGTAGATACATAAGCTTCTGTGTTTTAGGTTGGGGTGGAAAAGGTGAGTAGGTAGTTGGGAAAACAAATGAAATTCAAGATCTCAGTCATCAATAGTAGTAATGCTGTTTGAGAGAAATATTAATGAATAATCTTTCATTCAAAAAAGCTACCGTTATGTATTGCTGTGTCTTGCCAGAAACTTGCTCTTCACACTAAGAGGTCACATTTGATAGTGTGGGGAAGCAGCTGTGTTGATTTCATGCATAGCTGTAGAATAGACTGGTGGACTTGGAAAGATGTAGGGTTGCTAGCTGCTGCCACAGTGTCCTTTTGCCCTCTGTCATCATTTCCATGCATCTTTGTCTTTATTTTGCCAGTTGAAGAACTAAGAATGGTGCGCTTCCATACTTCAAGCATTATAGCCCTCTTAACAAAACTTTTCTTGATGTCTTTATTTTCTTGGTCAAGTTATTGCATCAGTAAATCTTTAGCTGGTGTGTATGGAGTCTCACTGACAGCTGCTCACCTGCCTCCTCAAGACTGTGATTCCAGTGAAAATACGAATCTCAGGATGGTAATACTGGATGTTGGGCGTTTCCAGGTCAGTTTCTTTATATTGGTTTCCTGTGTTATTTCCAGTTAGCTCAGGCATTCTAGACAGAACACACTTGCTAATTTCAGGTTAGCCATTTCCATTTTGGATGCTGTTTCTTGTGAGGGATGCTTGGCAGACTGAGGGGGAAAATAAATCCCTAGCTGGGCTAATTCTTGTGGTGGCTTTTTTATCAAAACTCATAGGTATCATGGGTTGTTGTGCATATGTTATTTTAGGAAGTGAGTATCTTACTTGGAATATTTTGTTTTTTTCATACAGAAAATGAAGGCTGAGGGTTCTGGATGTGACAGACATGTCAATTCTCCCAGACAGGTTCAAGAACTCATCCCTCCTAGCTGTGAGTTTGAGATTTTCTCCATTCATAATGGGAAAGAGGGTATTTAAACTTAATCCAATCACAACATTTTCAAATTTCTGGGCTCGGAAGATGTCGTCTGCCAGTGCTTACTTAGCTAAGCTTCCTTAGTTCTGCGTGAGCTGAGTTTATTCCTGTACGCAGTTGCAGATTTCATTGAATTTCTGAAGATGAAAGAACTGCCCTTTTCTTACTGGGCTGAAACCTACAGTCAGAAGGTCTATCCAAACTTAATTTTTCTTATAAATGTTGCTTATCTGATTTATAACACCTTATTTTTACAGCTTATGCTTTGCATAGAAAATAAGCACTGAGTTAAATGCTGAGACTTCCAACTATAAATCATAAACACCAAGTCTATGCAAGATGTTACGGAGGGTAGAACTCCTGTCTCTCTCTTCTTGTATTAGAACTGTTGAATACATTCATGTTGAATACATTCAGCTTCACGGCATATGAAGGACAATTCCATTAGTTTATGCAAGTTTTGAGGATCTATTTAATTTGTACACTGTGTTTAATTTAATAGGTGATTCTCCATGTGACATGAAGACTTATCTTTGTGGAATAAATATCCCGCGAGGAAGAGGGGTTACTAGACTGTTGAAAAGTACTCCAGATGTATGGAAACCTTCCAGTAACTGAAAATCTTTACCTTCAGCACAGCCGTACATCCTGTTTTGTTTCCCTGTGTTAGCTGGTGGTTTCTTCAGACTGCAGTTTTTCTTACCTTATGTGCAACTCTTGATGGTTCAGGTTCTTGTTAGAATGATAAACTGTTATTGACTGGATATTTTT
>WBMW01001732.1:448943-501091 GCA_013396635.1 Penelope pileata
GATCAGTATGTCAAAAAAAAAAAAAAAAGCCAACTGCTGATTTAGTTGGAAACGTGTTGAAGTTGCTGTAAAGCCCTGTGAGGGCCTTCTTCCAGGATCACTGAACCATTTTGATGCCTCCTGCTTAAGAGGTTGCTTGCATCATTGAATTTTCTTGCATGTATTTGCTTCCTTTGTGGTTGTTGTTCTACTTGCTAAACTTCACTGATTAAAGGACAATAAACCTTGAAGACTGAGATTTGCCAATCCTAGAGGCATCAGGAAGTTTTATAACAGGTTAACAATGTTTTAAGTTTCATAACTGACAGCTGCGTTGACATCTCAAGATGTGCAGAACTACAGTCTTTGGATTATTTCCAGAAGTCAGTGCAATCAAAGTGTCATGTTTCAGTTCTTACAAGGAAGAGAATTCAGTCTTAAAACTTTAATTTGGTATCATCTTAGTGTAAGTACACAAATGTAGGAAGGCATTTGTTAATGTGCTTCAAGACTAAGTGAAATCTGAGCAGAAAGAAATAGAAGCTTAGGGTTTCATGGTGCATCTATACCTAATCACCTGTAATGTAAAGTAGTATGTATGTTTCATAAGAGTTGCATGATGTAGGCAGTAGGCTATAAATAGGGCAGTAACTGTGTTATAATAACCAACAAGCTGTGGTGTTAGTATTGAACACTGTTAAGATCTGTATGATGAGAACACTAACTAGATGTAGCCCATTTAATAGCAAGGGGAACCCTAAAAGCTATTGGAGAAGAATAGGTAATTTTCACTTCCAATCTGTGTTCCTGACTTAGACAGTTTGAAACTTCATCTTTTGATTTCTTGAAAAATAGATTGTTTTATTACAGTTTATTTCTCTCCTTTAATGGAAAAGTAAAGATGAGGGAAGGATGGTGACTTAAATCACAGGATGGTTTGGGTTGGAAGGGACCTTAGATCATCTAAGGAGTTTTACAGTATCTTAAATAAGGTTGCCCTTTATTAGCTTTTAGCAATATGTCAGTTTTCAAAGTCTTAAAAGGTAGAAAGATGGTAGTAACTTGGTGGGGACTGAGTGGGGGGGTCTGTCAAATGTTAGGTACTGGCTTGTGCTGTTCAGGCAGATACCAAACTGGAGGAAGCAGTGCTGTAATCCTTGTTCAAATGTATAATCATTCCATTGGGTGCTTTCTTTGTCAGCTACCTTGAGTGAGGACTGTACTGAGTCATATGCAAGTAGAAAATTTGCCTTCATGGCTGGGATGCTGGGTCTTGAGTCATCACATTCACATGGAGTTGTGCTGAAGGCCAGACTCTTCCAAATGAAAACTAGCGCTGGGTGAACGAAAACCTGAATTCCAGGAAACCCAGACAGGGCTTCTTTTAAGTGACTGTTTTCTGTTTCTGATTTCTATTTTTTATTATTAAACTGTGTATTTAACATAGACAGTGTTTCTGACCTCTCAGTTGAATTAAAAAAGTGTCAATCCTTTTTTCCACCAAGAATTGCAAACACGTAAGTGACTGCAGTGAATATGTGAAAGTGAGTTCTCAGATTCTGTCTGATAGAGAACTGTGCAGTTGACTGAAGGCTTTAACAGTATCCTTCCATTTGGCAGAGTGGGGGTGATGTAGTGGGACAGGGGAATAACAAGTTCACTGTCTAGTTTCTGCCCCCTTGGTGTGTTCTGTAGGTTTACCATACTTCCACTGTGTAATGAACTGCCAATTAATTTCTATTGCAGTGACTCGAAGAAATAGGCAAATAGTCTTATTAGTCTAACCCGGTATTGTCTCAGTTTCCTCACTTTCCCTTGGTTCCATCTTCCCACAGGCTCCTCTGTCATTTTCATAATTCCCCATACTTCCTCACAGACAGGTGAAAGGCAGCAAAGAGGAGTTGCAAATGCCCTTATATCGAGTTGCAGTAAATTCAGTACTAGTCCAACACATCCAGAATTGATCTTAATGGTTTGCTTATCATACTGTGAACTTCAGATAGAAGGCATCCTCTGTGTCTTTCCTGGAACCAATGATTCAAATAAGTAGAAAAGTAGTGCTGTTACTCTAGCAACAGGAATTGGGAGATAATTAACTCTTTTCTCTCTGGTCAGTTCTGAATTGTGCACCACTCTTGTAATAAGCAGTGGCAGCCTCTGCTTTTGTGGCTGCGTGATACTGGAGCTCAAGGTCCCAAGAAGAGTGAGGAAGGCAGTGAGAGCAGACCCTGGGGGCTATGCAGGAAATGAGTGGGTGGAATCCCTGGGAGACAACACTAAAGAATGACGGAGCCTAGGAAGGCTGGCAAATCGCTGAGAGTCTTGGGCGCAAGTCTATGAATTGCTTGCTTAACATCTTCAGTAGTGACCTGGAGGAGATGGTGTAGTGCGCTCTGACCTGCCGAAGTCACCAGATTGGGAAAACCAGCTGATAGGCTTGAGGGCAGGACTACCATACAGAGGGACCTTAAACAGGCTGGAGGAATGGGCTAATAAGGAGCCTTGTACAATGCACTGAAGTCCAGAACCTGGGAATGAAGAACCCCTTGCAACACTACTGTCAGGACTGGTAGGAGAGCATCTCTGCTGAGAAGAATGCCCAGGTCTGAGGGGAACAAACAAAAAAAAAAAACAAGAAGGGCATTTGGAAAGTGCCATGGAAATAGGAACAAGGGTGTTGATGAGAATACTTGCCTTGCAGCACACATCAGAGGACTGAGAATACTGGCTCTGTCTTACCTCCGTGCTTCTGCTGCGTTATGGTCATCTGTGTCTACTGTCCGAGCATTTAACTTTTGTCCTTATTTCTCAGGGAAGAGCAGAGCTTGGCATTGCAGAATGTAAGCAGCTCTGCTTTAATTGTTGTCATGTTTCTCTTTTACCTTTTCCTTGCTGGTTCTCATAGAACCTATTTAGAATTGAATTCATGGGTTGCTTTTTTTTTTTTTTTTGTTATAATCTTGCCTGTATTTTGTGACTGTTTGTTTTCAGATAGCTTAATGCAGATTTGTTAATCTTTTTTCTTAATGTTTGAAATGACCAGTGTGCAAATCCTGTTTCAAATCCTGTTTCAAGACTTGAGCTGACAAGCAGCAGTCAAGCTTTGTGTATCCTGAGAGTGAAAAATATGGGATAGTAACACCACGCTAACGTTTTAGAGGCCAGAGCCAGTTTCTGGCCACAGATACTGCTGATGGTCATCATGTCCTCTTGCTGGTCTTCCCAGTTAAGGTCTTTGAGAATCCACCCTGTTATCCTTCACAAGAAACCCTCTTCAGCCCAAGGATGTGAGTGTTTGTGAGGAAACACAAAGCGTACTGACCAATGTCTGTGAACACTTAGACGTAGCTTTTGTTTCACAGTAAAAACCTGTTACAGTGCCAATTAGATTATTCATGCTACACTTTCTTATTGCAAAAGAGAATAAAATACATATAATTGCATTATATTTGTTCTGTTTCTGAGCTATGCACCTTGCTCTTCTACCTTTCTGCAGCTTCTGCGTGAAGTTTATTTTGGTAAACCATCTTTGCAACATTTAGCCCTGGAAGAAGTCCTGAGAGTGTCTCGCCGAGTTGTTCATGTTGAGAGAGATTTGAGTTTGTATGTGCTTTGTAAAGGACTTTGGTCTTTGTGGTTGTTATTACTACAAATGAGAATTATACTTGAAGTATATGATAAAACAAAAGCAGCTAGAAAGTTATCCTTGGTAGTATAACGTGTGGTTCAAAATCTACAAAATGTTGCCCATCTGCAGGAGGATTGCTGGTTCTTCTTTAAAGTTGTGTTTCAGATTTTTGTTTCAGACTTAAAAGTAACTACTTGGGAGTAAGGGTATGTGGGTAGTGTTGCAGCAGGTTTCCAAAACCCCAAACCAAAGCAGGCAACAAACCATCTTTTGGATGATGAAAGACAGTCGATTCTCTTCCAAAGATAAGGTACTAGTGGTGGGAGGTTTCTCCACATTTTCACCCATTTTGCAAATTTTGTACATCCAGCACTTCTAATTAAATGAAATGTTATAATTTTGAATAGAAATACAGTCTTTTTTTCTTTCCTTTGTCCCTCCCCACTTTTTTTTTGGAGGGGGGGAGGTGGGAAGACTTATTTTCCGTATGCATGTTTTCACACTCATTTTTTCAGAGGAAGCCATAGGCACAATGGACCATTTCTGACTTGCCCGTGCAAGTCTGTGAGCTGAAATTCACAAGTTCAGGAATCTGAAAGTACGCAGGCTCATAGTCTGTTTCCACATCTTTTCAGCTACCTGTTCTGAATCCATCTAACTTTCTGAAACTCAGCTGCTTACTTCTGTTACCTTATCCATGCTGTTAGTATGTGTTGTTGCTTCAAACAGGAGACTCTGATTATCTGTTTTTTCCATAATTTTATTTAATATACAAAAAAGTATAAAATAATATGTTCAAAAGAAACTTGCTTCAATCCTGCATAAAATAATTTCTGTCCTGGACAGTGCTGCAAGCTCTGACGTTTGCATAGCACCATGAACAAGACTGCCCTTTCTGGATAACGTTCAGTTAGTGACCTTGAAACCTTCTGTGGAGCTAGGGACACACGGGCAGCTCAGTTCTGCAAATAGACTTGACTGGCTTTCTTTGCAGAAAGTGGGAAGTCAAGAAGAGTGGTTATTTTTGGATGAGTGGGTAGAGCAGTGCTTCACGTGCATTTTTTCTGCTATGAGGTTAAATACTAGCACTCACTGTATGTTAAGCACATCTTTCCAGGGAGACGAGGATATTCTCCCCCCAGAAACTTCAAGACAGAGCTGTTAGTTTTTACTTAATTATTCTAAAAATACTTCTTGCAGTGAGAGAGGGGGGATTTGCTTTCTTTTCTACAGTGGTGTCTGTGCCTCAGCAAAACCTGAAGATGGCATTGGCATCTTGCTTCTTTCTTCATTCATCTTCAGTATCATCTTCTGCTCTCGCATTCTCCGTAGGTGCCGTCTGGAAGTGCTCATTTTCATCTCTCTCTCTAAAACATTATTCAGGAGGTAGAGAAGTTAGTTCAAGCCAGCTAGAAATTTTATTGATTTTGCATTGTAGTGTTTCTAGATTGCTCTAAGCTGGTTGAGAAGTGTACCAAACCAAATTCTGTAAATTAAGTCTTGCTGGTGATGTGAGGGGTGTGTGAGCTACTTTTTTTTCTATACCGTGTACATAAAGAAAGCGCGGCTGACGTATCTTTTCTCATCTCACTCTTCATACAGAGGTCTTTTTCCTTTATGGGAGTAAGCAAATGCTTTCTCGGAGTAATATTGCTGAATACAGAGCACCATGGTGATTTAGGCAAGCAGGGGCAGAAACAGCTATAGGGACCAGGAGAAGTGAGAAACAGTCTGGACTTTTATTAGTGGCTGAGCATGCCTGACTGGGACTAATTCAATTCCAAGGTCTGAATGTTTGGGTTCTGCCCCAGAGACCGCAAAGGCATCTGGTGATATGGACACATATTCTTGGAGAAGAGATGGGAGTCACTAGGCTAGAAACTGAATGGAAGGAAGCAGTGTGTGCTTTCCTCAGTGACTTTTCTCCTGTGCTTTCTGCTCCACAGGCTGATGCCAAAAGGAGAATGTGAGCCCTTCATACATTCCATTCATTTTTCTAGAGAAAGGCACTTACGTCATCTCATAGTCGCTCTCCTTGTCTCCCCGACAGCAGCAGCAATAGGTTAGAATACCAATAACTACAACTGCAGCAATAACTCCTCCAGCGATGCCTGCGTAAAGGGCGATGTTCATGGATGCTACAGAGGAGAAAAAGAATTACCTCTTTGCTCTGAGAATGTTACCAAATGCAATCAGCATCATCATTGGACTTCAGGTCCCACCACCAGATCCAGACATTTACCTGACTACAGCAACTAGAATTAGTTCGGTACTGGGTAGCTGTTAAGCCTACAGGAACAGCCCCTGGATCTGAACAACAGCTGTACTTTACCAAGATCAGATTCAGACTTCCTGGGTTCAGGCTTATCTCACTGTATTTTTTTGTTTGTTTTCTGTGAACTCTATGCATTAGTGAGCACTCTATGAGTGCTCTTAAACCAATGCTGAGAATCTGTTTTAAAGGTAAATCAAAGTGCTACTTCTTGAAAGAAAGCAGAATTTTAAAACTTTGTTCACGTTGCCTCCACCAATGCTATCACTCTGGTACTGTTCTGCCGAAGGGCTGCTCTCTTACGTGGCACAATGCTGACTGTCATGTTGCAGAATTCCTTTCCCACACTGTTTGTTGAAGTGCAGATGTAAAAGCCGGAGGTATCCGCTGAAACGTTCTTCAGAGTTATTTGCTCCCCTGTTGCAAAACACAAAGCCAGTCAGGAAGAGAAAAGAACGACAGCAGGGAAGGAAATGGGGAGAGCAACCCTTCAATTCTAGCCCAGGATGGCAGGAGTGATGAGAAGTTGTTAAAGCTGATGGATTGCTCCATCTTCCTCAGGAGTTTCCACGCTAGTCTCTAGTTTTAGTGTGGTTTGTGGGAGGACAAATGGTAATGTGTTGTTTTGATTACAGAGAATGCAGTGCTGGAACGTTCCTTTTAGAATGAAAACTGTGAGTGGAGGGTAAGGAAGAATGTATGCTTAGTGAAAGCATTTTTGCAGCGGGTAAATGGCCAGGAGCCCTCTTTGCTTGGAAACGTAAGATGGCACAAACCAGTGGTCTGGCTTTGACAGGTGCCCATCTGATGAATTAACTTGGCCTTTCAGATTTAAATTATTTAGCAGTGGGGACAACAGTTTTCTAGTTGGACAGAAGCCATTCAGGCTGTGAAAATGAAGAAAGGAAAGGAAATACAATGACATGGGAATGCCATGACACCAGATGCTACCTGTCCAACCTAGCAGAGTGCAGAACCATACAGTAAATCTTAGCTCTGTCTGTCAGACAAGTCATGTTTTGCTAGTTACATCTCCGGCTGGTGTTTGTATGAGTAGTTCATGCTTTTTCCTTCTTTTCTATTGATAAAGGTCCAGATCACGCTCTGAAGCCCAGAAGCTCTGAGCACTTTTCAGTGGCTTTTCTGTTATTTTCTCTGTGATCCTCAATTCTTTCCAGCTCCTGTTTGGGACTGGGAGTCCATTTAGTCTTTGCTGACGCCTAGTGCCAGCTCGTAAAAGAACATGCAAACCAAGAAATATCGGGCTCCACGTGCTTCATTTTTTAAAGTCTCTGCTTGCTGTCTGAGCTTGTGTCACTTTTTTTTTTCCCCCCCTTCTTCCTCCAGTGTGATGTTTGTAGCTCTCAGAATTGCAGTATGCTACCGGACTGTAAATCCTCCTATATTAAATCAAAAGTAACTGACTGGTGAGTTGAACTGGAGGAACGCAGGGCAGGTACTGTCCATTTTGGAGTGACCCCAGAGGGAGTTCTGCACAGCACTGGGGCTTGCTTAGTACAGATCCTTAGCACAGAAAGAAGCATGTTGCTCAGAGTGACAGCAGGGCATCCAGCCATCGGGGGGCCGGGGGTGGAGACGGCCAGCACGCTTATTGCTGAAAACAGAAATAACCTGTAAATGAGTCAGAAGAGACTCCTGCCCAGAAGAGAACAGAATGAAGGCAGGGCAGACAGCTGTTGCTGTCTGGCAGTCAGGGTGTGTGCAGGGCTGTGTGTGCAGGGCTGTGTGTGATGCGTTGGCACCGCTTAGTGGCCAGTCAAGTGAGTAAGGTTTGTGTTTCTGCACGTTTCATCTTTTGCATAATTTATGCAAGAATCACCTACTGAGAGCTGACTAGCCTGCAGTCTTACCGTACTTAGTTCACCTCCTTAGCAATACTACAATAACTTAAACTGGGAAAGGTAGGTTCAGACACATACTCAGTCTTTTTGGAGCTGAAATATCAGGAATAAAGGAAGTGGCTTGGAGTGTTAAATCTGTCTCCTGTGATACTACTGCACTTTAAAGGCTATTAAACCCTCATTTATCTGTGAACAGTTCTACCAAAGGTCCTGTCATGGAAATTCATATCCTTTTTTCAGAGTCTGATGTAAAAATAAAGGCAAATAAAAACATTAGGGCTTGTGTGACAGTCCTAAAGAATTGGAAACTTCTTTTATTCCCAAAGCAGGAACGGTGTAACTGTTTTTCGTTGTATCTCCCTCTAGATGAAGAGTCATCTCTGGAAGGAAAGTAGCTTCCAGAGCCAACTTTCGTTTGCCCTCACTCTAGAAAGCGACCTGGTTGCTGTCAAGCAAGCTGAGACATAAAGACACACCAGTTAGAAAACTGCATGTTATTCCTTGTGCTGTCCCACCCTTACATCCAGCAGTTGAGAAGTAATTATTGCTGGCTGCTTCCAAAGTGAGCCAGTTTGCTTGCCAGGTAAGAACTAAAGTGAAAATCTTAGTGACCACTCTTACTTCAAGTAACAGTCCTTTTTGCTTTGCTAAGTTGTTTAAGAGTGTGTCTTGCCAAAAGGGCAATTTCTTGAAATCCTAGGATTTCCCTGAAAAAGAATTCTAGTGTCATTTGTATTTGCATTTTGAAGTCTTTCCCATCCAGAGCTCAAAGACTGGGCGTCTTTGGAATTCCCATACCTTTTGTTGTTTCTAGTACACGGGGCTCATTTTGTACGTTGTAGCTTTGCCAGGTATACGTGGGTTTTGGGGAGCCTTCATGAGAAATGCAGGTTAGATTGATTGTCTGTCCATATTCTGCTGTGCCCAGAATCTTGCATTCTGGCTTGGATGGTGCAACTGTACGAAAAACAAAGAATGTTGTTAATCGTGTGTATACTCGTGTAGTATTTTGTTTCAACCCATCTCCTGCATCTGTTTTTTATTCTGGCTGAGCAGAGACTGGCCTTGTACCTACAACCTTCTCAAAGAAACCAGAGGGAACTCTTGTCCCTGATCTGTTTGTTCCTTCTTGGCACAGTCAAAAAGAAATTTTAAGATGCTTTTTGGGATATCTCTAATAACGTTGGGTAACTCATCATTCGATAACTGTAGGGTAACAAGCCACAGAGTGAATGAGGAATGCTGTGTAATGAGCAACGGGTTCTAGGACAATGATGTGTACAACTGTAAAACTCTATTTTCTACCATCAAGCGTCTAAGGGAGTTGGATGCTTTAAGCCTTCCAATCTACTTCTGTAGGAGTAGGAAAAGACTGAAGACAGGATTGCAGGTTATGATTTACCAGGAAAGATTTTTTTTCCATTAGAAAGTCTAATGCCCACACGTTTTTTTGTAAAATAGAAGAAGGATAGTGGGTTATTGAATGAGTCTAGTTTTGCCTCCATCATGCTTACTGAGGACATAAAGACTCGTGAGCGCAGACTGCCGAGGTGGGTCCTCCCGCAGACGAACGCTGCATATGAATGTCCCATTGTCTTCCATGGTTACTGCATTGATGGTGATGCTGATGTCCTTGCTGTCTATGTCACCAGTGAACTGTATTCGGTTCTCGTAGCCTTTGCCATACTGTACAAGTCCATCAAAATACCTAGTGACAGCGTCGTTCTGGCAGAGAGAGAGGAAAGCTCATCAATCTCAGTCTTCTGTGCAAGTCTACAGTCTAACTCCATAGATTCACCCATTCATTAAGGGAAGAATAACTTGGAAAAAGAGGGCTTTAAAACTGCCCCAGGCCAAGGAAAGCTTGGAAGTTGAAAGGAGTGAGGGTTTCTGTTTGGAATCCCCTTCTTACACCTTATCTGGTCAGGGGCAACTTTAGAGGTCTCTGTGTGGTCCCTCTGTGAATGGAAGAGATGTATGCTACATTTACATAAGAATATACAAAGCTTTTTATAAAGTATCTGAATGTCTCATGTATATCAATGGCTGTAATTCATGGGACGTACAGTGACGTATCCTCAATGTACAGTTACAAGACCGAGAGAGGGAAAAGAAGGGTGGGGGCTTGCCTAATGTCACACGATAGATTTGTATTAAATTGAATCTTGTATCAGAGTTTCTAATTGCATTGGTCTGAGATTCAAGAAAGTCTTGAAGGGATCCTTTCCTTCCAGCACACATCCCCACAGTCCCGCTTCCATCTCTCCTCCCACCCCCGTCTCGGATGCCCTGTCGTATGTTTCTCTATGCAAGTTGATTTACCGCGCTAGTGATTTTCTTCCAGACGACAAAGTCTCCTGCGCCGATGGAAGCCTCAGTGTTGAAATTACAGCGGAGGGTAGCGTTGCTGCCTCGTGCCACCTGTACTTCCTTGGCAGGTGTTTCCACAGTGAGGGCACAGGCAGTTACCACAACTAGAAAGAGAGTAATTTCTTTAGTCAGCAAAACTAATGACTTGAAAGAAGAACTTGAAAGAAATATGGAAGATGAGCTGTTTGTTTTTAAAAACGAGTAGGGCGATAGTCATCTTTCTCCAAGAGCCACAGCTGCTGCCTGTGGGGCACAGGAATAGCCAAGCTGCAAAAAACAGAAACCCCTCTAGGCCCCAGTGAAGCATGTAGGGCACAGGGTAGGTGTTTCTTGTATGCTGAACTCCATTTGCCTTGATGCTGAATTCATCATACCTGAGCACTCGGCAGTGGCAGCTCTTAGCTGTTCTCAGAACTGAGCCAGGGGTTTACCTCTGCCCTCGGCGGCCTTCCTGCCTGTGGGAGCTTATGTTTGAAGACACCTGCTTCCTCCCCACAGTTTGTACTTTCTGTACAGCACCAGACTGAATCATTTGAAAAGTCTGAAACCGGTTTGAGCGGAGGGAGGAAGGAACAGGAATGCTGCCAAGAGGCCCTCCCGTGACAAGGCGGAGCAAGGTCCAGTGAGGAGGAAGCTGGCGGAGGTGCATGCTCCCCTCAGAGGGATGTGCTGTGGTGGTGAGGGTTTGCTTCTGGGAGAACCAGGCTGAGTCAGTGTTCCCCAGGAAGGATGTGACTGAGAAGCTGCCATCCACCAAGCTTTGGGGCCTGGCCCAGCCACATCTCTGTCCACCTTAGATCCACGAGGAGATGCAGTGTGTAAGGACGAGAACAAAGGATGCCTGGATTCCACTGAGTTGCACACGGAATGTAAATACATGCTTTTTTAGACAAAAGGTGATCACAGCCACATGCCTTGGGTCAACAGCAACAAGCCACTGGCAGATTCAGCACTACCAGATCCTTGGCCTATCCTGTCAGAACTGCCGCACCTTCCCTCTCCTGGACAGGATGGATGGGAATTTCCACAGCAGCCAGACCTTTCTCTCTGCACACTCTTTCCTTACTGCAGGGCAGGGATGCCCTCCTTTCCACAGCTGTCTTCAGAAAGCTTCAGGCATTTTCAGTGCAAGTGAAAATGAAATTCAGACGTTTTCAGCAAAAGTGATTGTCTTTCGTGCTTGGCAGTGTCCTGGTAAGGAGAGGTGGCAGAGTGACCAGAGCAGGATGCTTCTAGCCAAAGTTGCCACCTTTTTGTGTTCTCAGCTATACAGCTGAGATTTCTATGGCATTGATTATTAAGTGTGCATTTTAGTTTCTTCCTCTGCGACATGGCAGTAGTGGTTTCTGCTCTCTTGGGGACTGATTCATCTGTAACTGTTGACAGCTTTGCAAGGGAAACCAGCAGGACAAAGTACTGCTAACATTGTTTTATTGCAGCCACTCCCTGGTCTTTCCCTGCTCTGGAGCAGCCAGCACAAGGGCCGCGTCTGTGTAGCCCTAGGGCGTTCTGACTGCTCCTAATCATTCCCCCTGCATGAGAGACACCTATAAAAGCCATCTTGTCGCCTGTCGCAACTGGATAGGGATGCTTTCCTGCATTTAGGTGGAAAGCATCATAATCTGTACTAGGAGATGGAGCAAAACCAATTTCCTGACCCTTTTGTCACTCAGAAACTTGTTCCATCGGGCCAGGCTTCACTGACAGGTCATTAACTCAGCCCTGAGGCAGAAAAGAAACTGTCCAGCCCTCAGGCTTCACTCAGAAGTGCTTTGGCTTCTTCTGGTTGGATGACTGAAATCCTGCAATAGAAGAGATTTGTTCTTTGTTTTGTTTTCCCAAGCATCTTCAGTGCAGAGTCGGAGAACAGCTGTGTTCTGGAGAAACAGCCCGTAACAAGAGAGATGGCTTATTTGTGTGTTGCTGTCATCCTAATGCCCGACATCTTCTGATGCTCTCCCATTTTTCACCCATTACATCTCCTGGCTCCCACGTTGCCCTCGTTACATCTCCTTTTGGCTCTCAGTGAAGCTGCATGATTTCATTCTGAGGTGCCATTTACTTGTGCTGATTTCTCTCTCTCCCCCTTCTCACCACATTTTACTTCTTCAAAGTCACCGACAGGCAGCTGGTTACTCATGGCATGTCTCAGAATTAGGGTTTATTTATCAATTTTTTTTTTTCTGAGATGAAACGGGATCTATTGCAACTGAAAGGACAGGAGGGTCAGTTCCAAAAGAACTTTGGGAAAGCAGTGGGGACAAATAGCCACTGCATTATTAGCTGGACGGCATCATCTAGATTTAAGCCTTAGAATCACTTCTTATCATTATTAAGTATAACATTTAAAGAAATTGAGAAAAGTTTTACCTCCCTCTGCTCAGCTTAAAACATTAGTACTAGCGCAAAGGAAGAAGAAAATCAAAGCAACGTTTACTTTCAGATTTATTACTAAGTAGATCTCAATATGCACTATCGAAACAGGGTGAAGGGCAACTGGTAGAGCTGAAACCAGTTAAAGGGGTATTTTCCGTGCTGAAAAGATTGAGATTCTGATCAAACAGAAGCGTTACTGCTGGGTTGCCTTTGTAGATTAGGCAGTGAGGAACACTGCTGAAAAGTGTTAATTCACCTTTTACAAATAAATTCTTCGATTTTTCATTTCTACTGAGAAACTTAGCTGAAATTTAACTCTACTGTCAGAGAGGGGAAGGCTCTTAAATGTGAGATTCAAATTGAAAATAAGTATTTTGTTTGATTCAGAGTGACCCTTTGGGGCTTTCCATTCAGCAGGAAGGACACGGCACCAGTTATCCACACAACTGCAGTGCGAAGTCTGGCAGAAGTCACCCTTCACTGACAGCTCGACTTGGGTCATTCAAGGCAGCTCTTGCATCCCCATGCTGCGCTGCAATGTGCTGTGCAGTTTCTCTGCTCTCGTGCGCTGCTGGGATCTACTACACCTTCTCCAAAAATTTTTTCACAGGCCAGTGTTTTAACACTGAATTGGCATTGGAGTCCTACCCAAACAGGCAAGACGAGCTCCACGCAACAGATAGATGGGGAACTTTTCAGAGCAGAAATCTGTAATTTATATAGCATGAAAGATGAGAATAAGGAGAAGGGAGAATGAATACCAACGGTGTTACACAATTTACACAATGATCACCAAAGTATGACTCAAGTCACGTTTATTTTAGGCAGAGCACAGTCCCTTTTTCTAATTAGGTTAAACCTCATGAATTTCCTCTTCGTGGGTCTATCTTTTGAAGCAAGGTTTTCAGGATTTTTGTTTAAAAAACTCTGAGTGATTCCCCTGTAAGTCGCTTTCTCTAGTCTGGAAAACGATGTAGGAGCATTTGTATGAGAAGGCAACAAGTCAGAAAGCAGCGAGACTCGGGCTGCAGGCTCTGCAAGGCAGGATGAGGAAGGGCGAGCCTGATGAAGGCCAAGGGCAAGCTGGCTGATTTATATGCGTCAGGGGGGATCGCCGTGCATCCCCTTGACATGTATAATAGATAAAGATCACAAGTCATTTCTGAGTATATATAAACAGTAGGATTTAAACTTCCTGAGACATATACTACATGCAGATTTATGTATAAAAGAATGAAACCCAAGGACTCTTCCACTTACAGTTGAGGAAGTGCCTTCTTCAGGAAGAAATGCTGCGTTTAACAGAAGCCGTTAAAATAGCTTCAAAAATATGTTTCAGCCTCCTGAAGAACAGCATTCTTTGCCTGTTCCCGAAATTGTGTTGCAGCTTTAAGAGATGCCTGTGAGTCTGGGCATTCGGCATGGGGAAAGTAAACACCCCTGCCTGATCATAAACATGGAGAAACTTTTATTAACCAAAGCACACCATGTCCCCTGCATTACTCAGACTTCGCAGCGCTGTTTCCTTCTACCCAACCCTTGAAGACACAACCAAATGAGTACTTACCAGCACTGAAAATGAGCAGCCAAGGCCCTTTCATTGCTGTCCTCCTCTTTTCTCCTTCGTTTCACCTCAAGGCACTCTCCCTTCTAACTGGTAGGTGGCGAGAGAAGTAATTGGCTTTAGCTGAAGGGCTACTTCACAGGAGCATCGCAGGTTCACTTCCTCGTTCCCCTTTAGAGTGCTTCACTCTGCCACTCCTCCCGGCCAGAGTGACGAGGCAGATTACCAGTAGCCTCCAGCTGCTCTCTGCCCAGTGGAGAGAAGAAATTTCCCCTGCTGTGAACTTTCTCCCCCGGTTAAACCGCCCCTCCCAGTTTCTCCTGACATGCAGATCTATAAAGCAAGAGAAGAGGCAATCCAAAGGGTGCAGTAATTGGGAGTGTACAACCTAACAATTGAAGTCATGCGTGTAATGACATGTAACCAGGGGGCGATAAGCCACATCCTTCTCAATACCTGTTAAGGGAGCCCAGGGCCAGGCCACAGATGTTGGAACCAGTTCACAAGGCAGGCAGCTGCACATGGCCAGGCTCTAAAGAACTCCACTTACTTAGATACCTGTAAGAATATGTAATTTGTGGGAATTTGTGGACTAATGGATTATCTATGTAAATAGGAGTTGGGCTTGACCACAGAATCATAGAACAGCCTGAGTTCCAAGAGACCCAAAAGGATCATCGAGTCCAACTCCTGGATCCCCACAGTACCACCCAAAATTCAAACCCTGTGTTCGAGAGCATTGTCCAAATGCTTCTTGAACTCCAGCAGCTTGGGGCCGTGAGCCTGGGAAGCCTCTTCCAGTGCCTGGCCACCCTCTGGTGAAGAACCTTTTCCTAATACCCAACCTGACCCTCCCCCCTTCCTAGGGCTCCATGGAGAAGAGATGCCACTTCTTCAGGAGGGCTGGGGAATGGGCAAGAAAGGCTTACAAAACCATCAACAATCAACAGAAGAACTGTTTATGGCTGGGTGATCCAACAAGTGAGCCTTAAGGATGTCCACATTGTTTGTCACGGCCAAGTTAATGGTGGGAGCAGGGGCTGCGATGCAGACAGGGAGCTGGCCTGGTGCCCCTGCAGTGCTATTGCCCTGATGTTGTGGCTGAGAGCCAAGGCATGCTGGGGGCAGGGCCAGGTCAGGTCTGTCACAGGTGGATCCACTTCTGTCAGCTCTTCCCCATCTTGTGGGAAAGAGCCCACTCCCATGGGCTCCTGGCCATCCTCTGGTGGATGGACGTACCTGGGCCCCTTGCCGTTCTCTGGCCGACGGGCATGCCTTGGCCACGCTCCTTTCTCTGGCTAATGGATGCGCCTGGGCCTCACCATTCACTGTTGGATCCACATACACGATCTGCACGCACACCGCTGGTCGCATGAGCACCAACCACCGCATCTGTGGCTTCTTGTTCCCTCGTTTGGAGGAAGAGCTCTCCCATCCGGCTGTAAGAATCATTCGTAGCTCCTGAATGGGAGCCTGCGGGCAGAGTTCCAAGGAGAAGCTCGTGCCCTTCTAAGACATTTGCCAGAAGATGACACTGGGGCACACAAAGGACACAGTGATGTCTGGGAACATCCAGTCTTGTTCTGTTAAGTTCAGATACTAAATTTTGAACAGAAGTTTTGGAGTCACAGAGCAAATATGTTCTATGTAACAAGCTTCTTCAACAAGAGTGTTTGCTGCCTGCCTTGTATAAAGAGCTCACATAAAAAAAAAATCCAAACTAATAAATCTAGCATTTGCTGCATCATCTTAGCCAGCCTTGGTGGCAAAGACATGGAAGGTAAGTATTTCTGTACACGTCTTTTAGAGGATCTCCAGGTACTTTGAAGTATGACAGTCACTGTGAGCCCCTGGAGTAAAGAATGCATTGTGTGAAGCTCTTGTATATTTAGAACACCCAGGAGAAAGGGGGAAAGTTACTTTCATAAGAGATTAGGTTTTCCAGTTGGTCCCTTGTAAAACTGCAGCTGCACGCAGCATATTCATGCATCATCTGGCAAAGGGGGTAAAAAGTAGTTTACAAATGTTCCCTGATAGCAGAAAACTATTGAGGGCAGCAAAAATTAAGAGTTGCAGAAGCCTGTCAAGATACAGAGTAACTGAATTATAAAATTGTTTAGGAAGTCTGTGTTTTTAAATGTTATATTGCCAAATGTAAAATAATGCGGACAAGAGAGGAATCTATGCAAGGACGAACACTGAAGTTGTGGATAATTCTGTTAAAAATTTATTAGGTACTTAGTGATGGAAGTAGGTAAATATAGAAATGATTAGTGAAGGAAGAGGAAAGAAAAATGAAAAATAATTATGATTGTATAAAATACAATGTTCTCGTATCTGTAGTGCTGTCAGCACTTGCTGTTACTCCCTAGCCCTTTATTTTTAAGGAACTAGATAAGGGGGAGAGTAAGGCATGAAAATGTAACAACTGCGTTAACGGGATAGACCAAAAGCCCGGTGTCCTTTTCCAGGCAGCCAGGAATGGTGAATGGCCAAGAAAGAGTCTAGGCCAGGTGCAGTGACGTGTCCCTGTGATTTGTAGCTCAGGGATGTCCTGGCGTCTTATCTTTGCAACTAGTAGCACTGGACAGATTTATTTGTTTATTCTCACTTTGTTCAATATTTTTTTGAATCCTCTGATTATTCAGCTTGAAAGAGATACAAACGAGAACATGATAGAGGGCTCCAGAATAAGGCAGCCAGCTCGTGTTGCAAGTCAACTGAAAAAGGATGGATAGGAGCAAGGCTAAAAAGTTCAAAGCAAATACTCAAAAGCTGGATATCAGCAAAGTCTTCCAGGCAATGCCTGGCACTCTGTAATCATCCAAGGTGCCAACATGTTCTGCAGTGCTTTGCCAGCAAACAGGAGCCAGTACCTACACAGATTTGTCAGATGACATCACGAGTGATAGGGGTGCAAGTTCTTTGTGATTCTGGCCTCCTCCACAAGCCAGATTCTCCCAGTTCCCCCTAGGATTCAGAAGAAAATCACAGCATTCGATGATCCCTGTGGATCCCTTCTGGCTAGGGATATTTGGAGATTCTGTGAATCTTAGCCAGGTGTTCAAAGCTCTTGACGCTCATCCGTCCCAGTGCATGGCTTACACAACAGCTGCCTGTACCAAAGGTACTTTCTCCCTTTCCTCTGAAAAAGGCTGTTGAATCAGCTGATCAGTGCCTTGGAGCACGTGAGCTATGTATCCACGGAGGCATCTACAGCGGGAGTCCAGCCACTGCTCACATATTCAGTACGAGCACTTGGAAAGCACAAATAGCCACCGATTTCGTTGACTGAATGTCATGGTTTTGGCTGGGGTAGAGTTAATATTCTTTGTAGAGGCTTGTACGATGCTGTATTGTGGATTTTTGTTGAAAATAGTGGTGACAGCACACAGATGTTTTAGTTGCTGCAGAGCAGTGCTTGCAGGGAGCCAAGGCCTTTTCTGTTCCTCGTGCTGGCTTTATCTCAACCCACGAGTTCATGCAGTCTCCCCACCATGGCTCTCTCCCACATCCCACCTGGGGAGCGGGGGCTGTGTGGTGCTGAGCTGCTTGCTGGGCTAAACCAGGACGCTGAGGAATGAAAGGAGGACTCCAGGCAGCTCAGGCGCAAATCTGACATTACATTTAATTGAGTGCAGCTGGCTAGCATGCTTTTTAAACTCTTCACCAACAGCAGACACCTGGGAATTCTCTATCGGCAGTAAGTAAATACGTTGGCATTGAGATTGATAATGCCCTGTGGTTTTGGAGGCTTAGCAAGACAGTCTTTTTTCCCAGGTATCATCGTGTGTGCTTCGGCACCCTGATAATTAGATAAATCTGACATCAAGCAAGCGTGCAGTTTATCTACAAGAATTCCGTGGATCTCCCTGTGCAGAAGGACTGGGACAGCTGACAGTTTTAAGAGATTTTGATTTTATTTCTGTGCTGACTTTCTTTCCAGTATGAGCTGCAAAGCTCATGGGCATTGACACCGCAGCTAAAAGATCTGCCGCAGGTGCCTGCACCGTGGCCAAGGCTTTGCCGTGGGCCACCTGGCTTAGCGTAGGCTGACACGTGCTGACTTCTTCATCACTCATCCTTGTGCAAGGCAAACCCTTAAAGTTTATTTTAATTTTCCTGATAGCTGCAGCTCTGAGGAATCTTTTTGCTGATGTGTAGGTTTTTTAGGGAATATTATTAGCTTGTTTAAATGAAACTGCCATTGACTTGAAAAACTGACACAAAACTAGGGTAGCTTCATTATCTTGCCAAAAATTCACACTCTGACAGGGCACACCTATAAAAACTAATAGGGATTCGTGCACAGGCAGCATAATGCTAGCACTATAAAAGAGAGTAGCTCCCATTGAAGAAGGCAGAGAAAGAAGAGCCTTCCATCAAGATCCCGTCTCTCCCACCTAAGAGCAGCACCCGGCCGTGTTCAGTTTGGGTGCATCTGTGAATGTGAGTATCAATCACCAGTGACAGATGCCAAGACACATACAGCCTGTTACTTTTTGCTATGTTTGTGTATGTACGTACATTCATCAGCAAAGATTCCTAGCATCCTTGCCTCTGTTCTGCATGGCCATCGTGATCCTGCAACTTGTTACAACTCATAACACGGGGTAAGGAAGAGCTTCCAGGCTGCTTGCTCTCTGTGTTTCTCTGTGTAACGTTTGCAGGTCCCACCTGCATCTCTGCATGTGAGCAGTTGTGGTGGGCTTGGCAGGATTTCCAACTCCAGCCATCATCGTGTTGCAGTTGTATCCTCAAGAGTCGTCAGCTGGATTTTCAGAAGCAATTCAGTGGCTTTAAAGCATCAGTTCCTATTGGATGTCAGTGGTGTCTGTGCTCCTGAAACTCTGTTCTCCAATAATGTGGGGAGCCCATAAGCAAACTTCCTTAGATCGCTTCCTGCCTCAGTTAGTGGCAATAAACAAGAACACACGTGGCACTGTGTTTGAGAAGTGGCTAAAAATTGTATGGCCCAGAGAGGACAGCTGTAGGATCAATGCAATTCATCCTCTTTTGGCACGTGAAACCATTAGGATCTGTGCAAACCTGTAATCCGGGATCTATTTCCCCCTTGGTGTGACACCCAAGATTCAATATATCTCTTTTTCTTGTTCCTGCTTGCCTGTCCCAGTAAATGTATAGAGAAAAGTCTAGGCCGTGAGTACACAAAAGCCTGAGTGCCTGTTTCATGGCTTTTCCCTGCTGTCCTGCAGCATCCCTGCAGATATGGCCCAGTCCCTGGCGGGGATGCAGCACTCAGCAAGAAGCACGGGGCAGATGCACCCCGTGCTCCGCATGCTGCTGCAGCGGGACTATCTGTGGCTTGAGGTAGGCCAGCGCCCTTTTCCACATCCTTTCTTATTCACTTGTTTGTTTGCAAAAGGAGTCAACAGTGGGATGTCACCACTCAGACTCAGGCCACTGGTGACTCAGAGTTGGAGCCACCAGTGTGAGCAAGTAGCTGTCACAGCCTTCCTTCTCCCCAGACCTGCCGGGCCGGCGAGCTTTGCTGGGGCGTCACCAAGTTCCACGCGGAGGAGGCTTCCACTTTGAAGCAGCATCAGGGGAAGATGTAGTGTACCCCTGCCCTATCCCTTCCAGAAGTGAAAATGCCACATGCTTCCAGTGAGCTCAGAGGGGCTCACCCCGCGCTGCATTCCCCAAGGGCATCAGGGGTCATCCCAGCATTTCGGGCTGTGCTCAGCGAGGTCCCAGCTGCCTGGAGGCACCACCAGGCAGAGGCCCAGCCTCAGCAGCTCTGAGCTCTTCTCTGGGTGCCCCCTAGAAGGAGGAAACACGGGGGGATCCGTCCCACAGCGGGGAAGGAGTTAAGTGCTCGACCAGCTGCTGTCTGTGAGGCACTGAATTCTTTCCCGGTGCAGCCCAGCAGCCAGCGCGAGGACACGGCTATATTTAGAGGGCTGATAAAGGTTTGGTGCCGACAGTTGTCCTGCCCCTTGATGAAGAAGCCACGGGGAGAGAGGCGGGCAGCTGGTTTCTCTCCCCCATACTGCTCCCTGCCAGGTTTCCTGCCCCGCTCCCCGGGCTCCTTCGCTGTGCCCCGACAGGGACCTACCCCTCCGTCCAGGCGCCGGCGGTAAGTGCCATTTCCCTGCTCTCTGCTCCCTCCTCGCTGCCCGGTCAGCAGCAGCTGCTCCCACCCAAGGGGGTGGCAGTGGCTGCGTTTTCAAGCCCCTGGCCAAGCAGTGGCCCTGCCGGGTGGGCATGGCTTGTGAAGGGCTAGAAGGACATAGTCCTGAGGCTTAAGGCTGGCCAAAACTGCGGCTTTGGCCTGGAGCTTGAGGAGCATTTCATGCTGGGGAGGCAAGGTCTCATGTTTCTTTCCCCCAATGCTCTTTGCGGTCCCGGCCTGGCAGCGTGCAGCTCCGTCCAGAGACCGTGCACAGGGGGGAGATAGAGTTTCTGCCCCGCCGCCCTTTCCCTCGTGGCCTCCCTGCCTGCTTACTCATGGGCAAGAAAGGCCCCGGCGCCCGCTGGGCACCAGCCAGGGAGCTGCACGAGGACACGGCATCATCAGTGGCCCTGGCAGAGAAGCCATTACCTGGCTCCTCGCACCGCCGCCTTGCTCAGAAAGGTGGGGGAAGCCCCTCTGCGGCCAGGGGTCACTGCCAGCCTGGTGCTGCCCGTAACAGTGCGTGTTCCTCCCTCCCAGCAGACCCTCCCTCAGCCGCCATGGCCAGCGGTGGAGATTCGGACAGCGAGCAAGTGGTGCCCGATGAAGAGAAGGAGGGCACGGATGTGAAGGCAGTGCAGGCCCACTACCTCCGCAGCCCCTCGCCCAGCCGGTGAGTGCGCCTGGCGGCAGATCGCTTGCCTTTCCCTCCTCCCTGCGCTCTGTGCAGGCCTGTCCCCTGCAGTTCTGCCCCCTATGAGGACCTGTCCATGCTCTATGTCCATGTTGTCCCTGCCCTGCCCCACAGAGACTGGGGGTCTTTGGATTTGGGTTTGGTTGAGAGCCATCTTTAGCTACAGGCTTTGTGCTACTGTCACTGAGCAAGCAGTGAGTTACTGCATGTAAAACAAGCATGATTTACTCCTAATATGAGGAACAAGTCACCCCTTTGTGCTCTTTTCCTAAAGCAAAATGCTCTGCATGGCTTTCTGTACACCCTGAGATGCTTTAGCTGAAGGCAGGGAGGAGGGATCTGTTTGAAAACAACCTGCCCCAGTGGCCTCACCAAGCGGGAGGCTGTGAAATGTTTCACTTTAGGAGCCTCAGTTGTGGGACATCGCAAAAAAATGTTGACAGAATGCTTATTTCATTTGACCACATGCATTCAAAAGTTGTTTAGGAAGTTCACTGAGCTCATATAAAGTGAAATTAGGTCTCCCCAAATCACTCTCCTTCTGTCAATCAGTCATTCAAAGTGAGCAGAAGCATCTCTCCTTCCCTTCCCTTCCCTTCNGCATCAGGAAAAAAGCTGAGCAAAATATTCTGTTCAGATGGTCTAAATAAGAACAGAAGATTTGCTTGGACTGTACAGATGGACCCAGATGGAGACATATGTATTTTCAACACTGTGGCGCATTTTTGCTTAACAAAATTCTGCATATATTACTCTGTGTATTTAAAAACTCTTTTTGAACGTATCTGTGGGCTTCACAGTTGTTTCTGATCTGCTTTTAGACAACACTGTGTGACTGGAGAGGCTGAACATGGATTTGTGTTGTGAAGTGACCAGTGTCCTGAGTACTCAGGGAGAGATTCACAGGTTTCACTCTCAATGCATATATTGCAACTTGTCATAACTCAAACGGTGCTTGCAGGCAATTAGACAACAGAAGAGAGCTACTTGTGAGATTATTCCCTACGATCCTTCTCTCTCCCTGTCTCAGACCAGACACTGACCTTCTCTACCCAAAACCTTCTCCACCAGACGATTCTCCTGCACTCCCAGCACACTGGAGCTCCTCTCCCATGGGGCCCGTTTTACATCCTGCAAACTCTGGATAGCGAGACATATTTGAAGCCTGTAGCTCTCCTGGAGAGCAGTGTGAGGGCTAGGAGAAGAGCTGAGACTCCCCTTCTGTCATCAGTGCTTTACCCTTTTTGCTCTGGTTCCCTCTTGCTGTCCTCTGGAGTGGGTGAAAGGGCTGAAGTCGTGGAGATGGGATCCCAGCGGAGGGCATTTTCCTAATGGGAAGTGTGGTTGTTGGCAGGTATTCGATGATATCGGACACTGATACAGAGAGCATCTTCATGGACCCTATCCATCTGTCATCTGCTGTGGCTGCCAAGCAAATAATCAGCGAAGGTAAGAGGAGGAAGTGTAACAGAAACGTATACGTAGTAGAGACTTGAGTTGCAGTTGTTTTGCCTTTTTCATTCAGAGACCTCAAAATGACAAAAAACCTTTTATGAGCAAACCACACCTGAGGCAGAGGTGAAAACCACAAAGAAATAACAATATACAGAAAGGTTTGGTGATTTCCTTTGAAGCTGTGTGCTGAACCTGTGGCAGAATCATGTACTACAGTGGTGGATACAGTTTGATTGCTAGCTGCTTGCTGCAACAAGGTGTCCTCTTCCAATATTTTGGGGCTAGAATGAGGGAGTACTTGAACTCCCAGGCCTTTGTGTCTCTGGACCGAGAGGTTAGCACACTATACCTACTCTTCCCATTACTAACTCCCTTGAGGCTTTTAGATGAGCATGTACGTGCGTACATTGCAGTGAAGACGGTGTGATATCATTGGAAAAAATAAATAAATCCACAAGGGTTGTCTCGGGAACAAAGAATGCCAGGTCATGTATTTGCTTTGCTTTTACATGCTCTCAATTAGCTGTCGTTTTATTCCAGAACTGAAGACAAAGGACATCAAGGTAGATGCAGCGTGTCCCAAGATGTTGGAGTCTGCGCAGCAGTTGATGGTGGAAGACCTGTACAACCGCGTTAAGGAGAAGATTGATGACACCAGCTTGTTTAACACACCGTGTGTGATGGACTTGCAGAGGGCACTTGTGAAGGACAGGCTGGAGACCCCCAGGGATGCTGTGGATGAAGTCTGGCCGAACGTCTTCATAGCGGAAAAGTGAGCGTCAGCTTTTGTCATCCCGTTGCACAAGATTCCCATTGAAGGGTCAGGTGGAAGCACTGAAGGCATAAAATATATTACAAGCATCTCATACCTTTCATCCCTAGAGAGCCCCAGTGCTGTTTAGAATATGCCCACAAAGATCTCTGTGTGCTGAAAACTAAATACTTCTGGAATAGAACTCAGCAGCTTTCCTAGGTTATTTTGATGCTTCAGACAGTTTAGGAAAGGAAAAGGGAAATGAGCCAAAATTAAGATCTTCTGGTTGGAATTTGGCCCTGAAATCAGGACTAAAGGCGTTCTTACATAAAAGAAAGCTAAAAAAGAAATGCCATAGCAGATGTTGAATGGAAATGGCTAGGTCTCCTGTACAGTCACTCAGCTGTTGGAGGCACCTGTGCAGGTAACCAGCACAGAGTGAGGAGGGGACATAGTTAAAACATCAGTTGCAGGGTGATTGAAATGGAGAAATAAGTAACCAGCATGAACCTAGGATGGCAGGATGATTTTAAAATCAAGCTGGAGTTGAAACTGAGCACGCAGCAACACTGGTGAGCGCAGATTTCTCTTTTTCTCTTCCCGGTGAGTACTGGAGAGAAAAATCAACAGAACTCTCAAAGGACCTTAAGGTCTGAGGGGAGCTGTGGATTGGATGAGTGACACAGATTGGGAATCGGGTAGCACGGGCAGCAGACAGCTTCTTTCCTACCTGAAACAGGAGCACTGACATCTAACATCTTCTTTTCTTTTCCGAAGGAGTGTCGCAGTGAACAAGAGCCGTTTGAAGAGACTGGGGATCACGCATGTCTTGAATGCCGCTCATGGTACAGGCGTATACACAGGACCAGATTTCTACAATGGTCTGAATATCCAGTACATGGGCATTGAAGTGGATGATTTTCCAGACATGGATATCTCCAAACACTTCCGTCCAGCTGCAGAGTTTCTGGATGAAGCACTGCTGACTTACAGGGGTAAGAGGAAAAGGTTACACTGGTTCAGAACGCTCAGTAATTAATGGGTGGAAGTGTTCCTTTGATAAACAGCTGATGTCACATTTGTAATTGGGAAGAGGGCAGATTCTTTGTTGTTTGCATCCATTTGCAGTGAATACTCTTGCCCATTTATGCCATGCCTCATACAAAACAGAAAGGGGGAAGACTAGTGAGAGGAGGCAGCTGGCAATCCCTGCTGCAAGCCCCATGTCTTTGGAATCAAATGGGGTGCAAGACGCCTCGCTCAGCTTCTTGAAAAGCACGCTGCTATTGCAATGAGATGGAGCACTGCTCCAAGTTGATATACTGCTGTATACTGCATGTATGAATTTTGCTAGGATTCTTACTACAAAAGAACAGGCTGGCTTACACGAACAATCGGAACAACTGGGTTGAACCCCTGGGTGTCTACACCGGAGCTATTGTGTAATTTGCTGGAGTCCAGCTCCATGGCAGATATTATTTCTGTGGACTCCCAGTGTAGACAGATCATTTTGTAGCAGCTTCAGTGGACGGTTAGAAAAATCTTTATGGTATCCAATATGAGAATGAACACCAGAACCAGTGATGTGGCTCTTTTTGGACATATTCAATGCATTTCTGTGGAGAAATGATAGCTTCTTTCCTACTAGATATGACAAAAATAAAAATTAGAAGTTTTGTTAGATGAATTAAGATGGAGTTACACAAGACAAGCTGAGCCAATTTCAATAGCTCATCACTACCAACAAGGGAAGGGACACCCTTACTCATAACTCCCATTTCTTCCCTTGCCACATGCTTGCTTTGTGCCACTGATGACTTCAGCTCACTAACACAGCAACTCCAGCTGCCCACCAAGGAAGAGATGATTTTCCACTGGGCTAGTGAGCTGAACTAGATCACCAAAGGGTACCAAGGACAACGCATGAAAAGATGCAGGAGACAGAAGAATGTTGAAAGAAAGCAGAGGAATGAGATCTCCCCCTTTTGGTCAGCTGTTAGATAGGCTTCACTGGCTGTTAAAACACTTGAAAGGAAACTAGAACTTTTGGTACTAAGAAAGGTGTAAAGGACGTTTGGAGAGTGTAGGGGTAGGTACATGAAGTAAATACCTATGGTACCACATCAACATGGTACCACATCAACAGTCAGGAAGGCGGTGTTTAAACTGGATTCATTAAGTTTCAGTGCAAAGAGCACATTGTTAAATTGGAGTTTATCACACATCAGGGAACAATAATTTCAGTTATTTGCAGGCTAGCAAAGCCTCATTTATTCTTTGTATGTAAAAGCTTTTCTTTAACTTCAATTTGCTATAAAACTAACTTTAAAAAACAATCCTTTTGTGCCAAAGCTTAGCTTTCTGCAAGAGGTAGTTTCTGTGTAAATGCCACGAAATACAGCAGATCATCAGCTTTGATTCTAGCTCTTGCAGGCACTGTTTACAGAACAGTGGGTCCTAAACTCTGGAACATCTGTGTCAGTTTAGCGGAGTCAAAATCTGCTCCCTTTCGCTAGTTGCTTGGTCCTCCTATTCTGAGATATGCTCCGACTCTGGCCTCCAGCCAGTCTACGTGTAACTGTTTTAGAGTACTTGCAAAACAGCAGGTCTGGGCTCTGGAAAAATATATGATTAAATTAATACAAAATTACATTTAAGTCCTACGATGTGACTTCTAGATATTAAGTTCTTTATGTATCCTCCCCATACCTTCCTGGAGGCTAGCGCCAATATCTCCCTTTTCACATACGGGAAAATGTCTCACCCTAAGTCAGCCTGGAAGTCAAGAACACTGTATCACTTGTCTTTCTGATACCTATTATAAGCTTTTTGATTATTTGGAGAAGAGAAGGGTGTAGGTGAAAGTATGAACGTTGTTGTATAGCTTGTTTTAAAATGTGCATGCACACAGCTCTTGAAACTAATGTGGTTTTTTGTTCATATGTATCTAGATTTTTAATAAGACAAAACTAACAGGAAATATTTATTATTGATTTCAGTCACCAAAACATCTAATATTTTTTCTGACAGTATTCAGAGAATTCATTTGTGCTACATATCAGAGCAACCTCTCTCTGTTTCTGGAAATAGCTGATTTCTTTTATATTCGATGTCTGTAGGAAAAATCCTTGTCAGCAGTGAAATGGGAATCAGTCGCTCAGCTGTGCTGGTGGCTGCTTACCTGATGATCTACCACCACATGACCATTCTGGAGGCTCTGATGACTCTGAGAAAGAAGCGTGCCATTTACCCCAACGATGGCTTTCTCAAGCAGCTAAGGGAGCTCAATGAGCAATTATTGGAGGAACGAGAGTTGGAGCATACTGGAGATGAAGATGTCACTCCTAGTCAAAGTCCTGTTGGCCGGCCAAGGACATCTTCCCGGCTGTCTGGAGCTGGGGACTCCGAAAGTGTCATCGGAGCCAAAGCCCACTCCATCACAGTAGAAGAAGAGGACAACGTCAGCATGCTGAGTAGTTTTAGGAGCTCTTCGTCAGTGGGAAAAACGAGCTGGGCTTCCAAACACTCCACCCTCATCAGTGAGGAGGAAGAGGAGCAGTTGTATGAGGAATGGAGGAAGAAACAAGGCCTGCCTGCAAAGGAATCAGCAACTAACCATGAAAAAAGATCATCTTCAAGGCTTCTGGCTCGGGAAGAGGAGCGATCTGAGGAGGATGTGGAACAGAGGATCCACGACTGGCAATGCAGAAATGAGAAATACCAAACAGAGGATCCACCCAGAGAGGAGGATGGGGATTTCAGCATGGGAGGAAGACCTTACCCATCAGGTGAATTTAGCGATGCTGAGAGTGTGAGCAGTTTTGAGATCCGAACCCTAAAACAACAGTTGGAAGCCAGTAGCTTTAGCAGGATGAGGAGGAGCCGCACAGACTCTGTGTCTTCAGAGAGCACCTGGGACATGTGGAACCAGAGGCTGCTGGAGATTGAGAAGGAAGCTGTTCAGAGGTATCGTTCTAAGAATAAAAATGGCGGGGAGAGACGATCCCCAGAAGCAGGAAGAAGGGAGAGGGATGAGGATGAGGAAAGTGTGTTTTCAGACTGCAGCTCCTTTTATAATTTCTGCCAAAAAAACAAAGACAAGTTGACGCCTCTTGAAAGGTGGAAGATCAAGAGAATTCAATTTGGCTTTCACAAGAAGGATTTAGAATCATCGTCATCTTCTGCACCATCTCCAGCAGAAGATGGCAGCCAGCCAGGTGGAGAGGGGACTGACGGGAAGAATTTGTCAGATATTGACCTGAGTGCTTACCAGGCTTGGAAAATGAAGCGGCAGAAGAAGGTGGGCAGCGAAAGCAAGGAGGAATTTGTGGAGTTTGCCAAAAGTGAAGATTCTGCTTCAGCTAAAAAAAAGCAGAGGCGTGTAGAGCTCCTTGAACGCTCGAAGAAAATTTTAGAAGAAAGTCAGTCCATGTGCAGCTGGGAGACAGACAGTACAATGAGTGGGAGTATCCCCCTGTCAGCCTTCTGGGCCTCAGCACCTTCCGCAAATGGTGCTGAGGATGCAGCTTCTACACTGAGCATGCAGACAAATCATTCATCTCTATCACAGGCCAGAAGCAGCACGGGGGCAATGCAGCCAAGTATACCCCTGCCCAATCTCCCAGTTGGCCCAGGTGACACGATATCTATGGCAAGCATTCAGAACTGGATTGCTAACGTGGTCAGTGAAACCATTGCTCAAAAGCAAAACGAGATCATGATGCTGTCCCGTCCATCATCGGCAATGGCCTCCAGTGTAGTGTCAGGAGACCTTGGCAGGCACACAGATGATGATAAGGTTTCCCTTCTCAGTTCTCAGAGTGGCTCATCTCTTGCTGCCTCTCGTCTCCGTCAGCAGGACGTGCGCAGGGCTGAGTCGCAGTCCGTCCTGTCTTGCAGTTCCTCCGTGAGTGCAAGGGCAGAAGGGACTAGTTCAAACACGAAGACTATGCAAACAAGCAAACCGCTGTACAGCCTCTTTGCTGATGATGTTGACCTAAAGAAACTCAGCAGGAAGGAGAAGGAGATACAAATGGAAATGAGAGAGAAAATGTCAGATTATCAAATTGAAAAGGTGATCAGTGACAACAAACGCAGCACTTTATTTAAAAAAAAGGTGACCAAAGGAGAGGAAAATGAATTGGAAGATGACACGCAGAGTACAACAAACAACCACAGGTACCCCTTGCAAGCAGATCTTGACAGAAATGATACAATCTATGCTCTGTCCAGTCCATCTGCAAACACAGGTGCACTGAAGTCAGAAATAGAGACTGATATTACCAAGTGGCTCAGTGGCCTGAAGGCAGACAAAGAACCATCATATCACGATCGAAGTGAGAAGTTCAGAGAGAAATACAGCAGGTCATCCAAAGTTAGAGAGATGGATTCTGAAACATCCAGTTACAGATTCGCCAGATCCCAAAGAGAAGAGCTTGACAGCTCTTCCTATGAGTCAAAAGGAGATTCGCTGCGAACTATGTCAAGATTTTCCTCTGCTTCTGCAAAAGAGGACAAAAAGATGTATAAATTCACAAGGTCGAGGGTCAGTGAGACAACAAGTTCTGGAGAAAAAAGCCCAGACCTGCATGTTTTCAGCCGAACACCTGAACCATCCTTTGACTCTGAATCCCCTGAATCATCTACACAGAGTCGAGTCAGATCTCATCATGTGGAGGCGTGTGAAGAGGAGGCCATGTCAGACACATCAGAATTTGGAGCTAAGAGAAAGTTCACCCAAAGCTTTTCAAAGTCTGAAGAGAATGGAAAGAAAGAGGCAAAAGTGGAACAAAGTGAAGAAAGATTTGCATCCAGACAGTTCTCTCAGTACAGGCGAAGGGTGCGTAAAGAGGAGGAAGAAGAAATGGATGATGATGCTATTATTGCTGCTTGGAGAAGCCGGCTAGAAGAAACCACTGCAAAGCTCCGGCAGAGAAAGGAAGAGTGACCAAGGATCAGATTAGAGGAACACAAGCAGAGTCCCAGGGTCCGAGAATCACTCATCATTATATTTCTGATAATCCTTTGTGGTTGGCAGGGCATTTCCTGCAGATAGTTCTTTTCTTAATCAAAAGCGATAAAGAGAAGAGGTCAAGTTTTGGAAGTGTTTGTGGTTTTTCAGAAAGAAGATGCTAGTATTAAATGATCAATGTAGGTAAGAACACAATGTTAGAAGCCAGACGATGTTTCAGCAGCAAAGTAATGGTAGCACCTCGATTCAAAAGACCAATCATATCACATTTTGGTTATTTCTATTTCATAGTCTCGTTAAAGACTGGACATAGTTTTTTCTAGGATTTTTTTGATCATAAATGGCAGAAGCCAACGGCCTTTTCTAGGAACTTGAAGAACGTTCCTGTCTTAATCAGTTTTACTTTATACCACTGAGAAGATATTGCTGGCTAGGCTCCATTTTCTATGCCAGTCTTAGGAATGTCTACAGAAATAAGACTGTTCAGGGGAATACAGGTCCTGTCTTCTTTCACCGAGTAGATGAAGCAAAGTCAAATACTAGAAAAAAGAAAACGCCGCCTTCTTTTTAGAAGTTTGGGGCGGTAATGAATGTATTCCTGTGGTACGACTGTTGTCTTTTAGATGGAGCTACCTTCGCTCCAGTATGGTTGGTTCCTGCGAATAACTTTGGGTCAAGAAAGGAAAAAATGCAGTAATACTACCAGCAGTCTAAAAATCATGCTCTAATCTAGTTCAAGACTCAGAGTTAGGGCTAGGATTAGTGTTAGTTTAGGCTGGGTTTCTGGAGCACTGGCTTCAATTTGTTGTCTGTATGCGGCTCAGCTGAGTCCACACTTTTATGTCTACAGTCAGATTGTCATGTCTCGATTTCAACATGATTACTTTACAGGAAAAGAGTGATACACAAACTGACCTCATAATAAAATGGTGTATAGCTAAAACGTTGGTAGAAGACACTGTGCAAAGCCTTACCTAAGGACAAGACGTATGTCTATTGAGTGTGGTGCTCTGCAGCTTGTTCTTAGGAGGCGGTCGGTCTAGCTGGCGTGTTGCAGTTAACGTGCTGTTTGCATCATGTGAGCTGCAGGGCCCATTTTTCCGAGCGAGAGGAGCCCAGCCTCCACATTCACCGAGCACACCATGTTAAGAGCCTCGGGTCTCCCGTGCCCCACAGGCCCTCACGCACGTGTGTGACTTGGTGACTCTGCCTGGGCTGCGACAGCGTCAACTCCAGGGCACGTATGATGCTCTTGGACACATCGAAGCACCCGGCTCTTTGTCACTAGACAACATCCTCCATCTCTCTCTTACAAACACTCCGGTCAGTTTCTCCTGGTTTCTTCTCTGGAGTTATTTGTCCCCTCTCTGTACAGGCTGTTTTGAAATAACCGAGCCCTCTGGCAGAGCTGAATATAAAACAACAACGCGGGGGTGATGCAACAGCGCAGCGTTGCTCTCTCGCAGAAAGTTGTCTTTCCTGTCGCCTCTTCTCTTTCTCACTGTGCCGCTTAGATCTTGCTCTACTGTTACGCTAGCACCTCTCACTATTTTAATTGTGTAATACAGGCAGCGAGCTCCACGGGACAACGGTCTGGTCTTTATCCTTCTCTGTATGATGCCACGCACATCAGCATTGCTATCTAAATAATGGTTACTAATAACAAAATGCAGCTGCCAATTTTCCTAAACTTAGAATCATTTCTCTCGACTCTAACTCACTGATTAGACATTATCCCTGCTTCTCTGAAGATAAAGAGGACTCTTTCCGACAGCCAGGACTAGGGCAAATGATAGCAGCTTATTGTCAGGTGAATGGAGTCTCAAAATCAGGTGATTGAACAATAACAGGGCTAGAAAAAGAAGAAAAAGAACATATTTTACTTGTGTCGGGAATTTTTTTTGAGTAAACTCAGATTTCATTTTTGAAGTACAGAAGGAACATTGTCTTGTTAATGTTTCAGGCATTCAGAGGTGCTTCAAGGCTTATAATGCAGTTCTGCTACAATATAATATACAACACAATGCATCCCTTACTTCTGCATACTTCCGTGAGGTTTTTCTTTAGAGTAGGGGCATTTCAGGCTTTGATCCACATTCTGAGGTTTTTTATTGAATTTCTGCAATGTGCTAGAATAGGTATTTTCCTCTTTTCTTTACCTCTGGTAAATTTGCTCTGCGCAAAACAATTTGATGCTTAATTGGAGCTTAATTCCAATCTGGAAAAGAGGGTCTTCAGTGTAAGCACACCGTCCGTCCTCTGTCTCCTCACAACAGTAAGCAGTTCCTTAAGTTTGGACGGATCAAAGTGAAAGCGCACAACACCTTCTGGCAGGGAGTTTACTGCTTTATCAAAGGTTACTTCCCTCTGAAAACCTCTCCCCCGCTTCCTGAGGCTGGCTGCTGTTCTCCACAGAATTGCCTTGCCTGTCCTCTGCAGGTACTGTAGGGGGCATCTCGCACTGTAAAAGATGAGCATCGTCCGAGGCAGTAATTGGTTTCATTTTGCGCTGCACAGCACAGCACAGCCTTTGTTTGGGTAGCATTTTGATTTAAACAGTAATCCAGGTCTGCCGCACAAATAAATTATTCAGGGCCGAGGGGCAGAATATGGTTCTGTAACGAGCCTGAGCCAAACCATCCTGATGGTGAGTTTTGACCCTTCTGCGAAAGGGTTAAGTGGGTTCTGCTGACTCACTGAGGTAGGTGGCTTATTAGTTCCCTTGTCTAAAAGGGAGATAAAAATGGTTTGCTGGGGAGAAGCCATCTAAGATGCTGGCTGAGCAGTCATGAGGGAGAAGCCTGAGAAACAGCTGAACTTTATTTTCTTATTGCTTAGATCCTTGTTAATAAAGCCAAACCCCCAAAGCAATAAGGGGGTGGGGATAATTTGGGGCTCCGTTCAGTGCATGGCCTGTGCTTGAAAGCGAGTTGGGAAAGGCTCCAGCTCACAAGTATAAATTACATGAAACAGTGACATAAAGACCTTGCATGGTGAAAATATTAAAGCATTCAGTCATACGGCCAATAACCAGGAGAGACAGAAACGGAGGGGCTGAAGGGAGGCTAGAAAGTCAGGTTTTAAGATTAGATTTTAGAAGGCAATACGGGATCAGTGAAAGAGGAGAGGTCTGCACAGATTGTTTCAGGGGAGCAGAGCTGCAGAGAGAATGTTTTTTCAGCAATGACAGTAGTCTGACATTACACTAAAAGAGTAGGTAAGCATCCAAATCTATCTGGGAAGGATTTTTCAGCAAATACACACTGGCACTGATAATTTTCTCATCCTCACTTTGCAGCTGTAGGCAGGAAGGTGGGGTGGTTTTTTTTGGTGTTGTGTAGTGGAAGGTGAAAGTGCAAGGAGCATCCATACAGTCAGTTAAGAATATAAACATGAGAACATCAGAAGGGCTATATGGGGTCAGACCAAAGGTCCATCTGGCTCAATATCCTGTCTCTGATGGGGACCAGCAGTGAATACCTAGGGAAGAATATAAAAGCAGTGATATAAGCGATATTTCCCCAGGATGATCTCCCAGCTTCCAATCATTTGCAACTCAAGGACTTCCTGAGCCAGATGTGATATTTTTGTATTTAATAGCACTTGACAGATTTTCCTTCCATGGAGATGCCTAATCATTTTTGAGTTATAGCCATTATAGCCTTGTACGCGTTAGCCTCTATGATCTCTTCTGGCAAGAAGTTCTACACTTACTATGCACTGAATGCTAAACCATCACATTTTTTCTGTTCTGAACATGCTCCTCACCAGCCTCCTTCGATGCCAAGACACCAATCCCTATTCAGTATCTACATGCCCCACAAGATTTAACCCACCTCTGTCATTATGCCCCATCCTCAGCTGTCTGTTTTGCAGCCTATTTGAGTTCCTCATTCCTCTTATGAGAGCTGCTCCACGTCTCTGGTTACCCAGACCATTCTTCTCTGAACCCTTTCCAGTTCTACTTTATCGTGTTCGAGATGAGGGACCAAGTCCTCACACAGTATTCACGGTGCAGGTGCAGCAGGGATTCATCCTGTGGCATAACTGCCTTCTTTAATTTTCCCTCTGTTCCTTCCCTATCAACTCCTACCAGTTTCTATGCTTTTCTGGCTGTTGCTGAGGACCAAGGTGACATTTTCTTTGAACTATTTATTATAGCCACAAAATCGTGTTGCTGGGTGGCAGTGGTCATCTCTGAGATCATCATTTTATAGGTTAAATTTTCCTATGTGCAATGCTTTACATTTATTAACCTTGAACTTCATCTACCATTACAGTGCTCAGCATCTCAGTCTCGTTAAGTGCTGCATTTTTTCACAGCTGGCCTCTCGTTTCTACTACTCTAGTTTCCTTAATGTCCTTTGTAAAAATGCAGAAACTCAGGAAATGTGGGAAACAAAGAAGTTAAGGAGGGATACATGAGAAAGGAACACATTTGATGTTGGTCTGAGTGAGTAAGTAAGAAAATGATGAAAGCTGGAGAGACTGGAGACATGAAGTATTGAAAAAGAGATGTGAAGACAATGGGCAAATTAAGGAGCGGATCTACAGTGGGTGAAAAAACAAGATATGTAGGGAAGCCAACGCGGATAATGCAAAATATTTGTTTGTTTAGATGGACAGTAATTTGGGGGAAAGGTTATAGGGCAACCTCTGTGCGGAGGGAGGAGACGGTGGGATATACAGAAGTTACAGATTGGTGGGAAATGTGAAGAGGACGTGAGAAACTGTGGCAGACATTGACGGGACATAAATGATAACACGACATCTGTGCTAGGTTGGGAATTCAACAATGTGGAAGAAGCAAGTCTGGAAGGAAGGGGAAATGTTGCCAGAAATGGTTATTCCCAGTGTAGCAGCTGCATTCTGCAAGGTAGTACATTGTAGGGTAGGGCTATAGCCCATTTCCCCCCTCTAGGATTTTCAGGGCAATTTGTTTTATTGCTTGTGGCACTGGTTTAGATTGGGTAATTTTAAAAGGCGTTTAGCACAATTTCGTTTTTATACAGCTCCTTGAGAAATGCTTACACATTAGTTGTGGAGAGCTAGATGAATTACGAGGCAAAAAGTTTTAGTTGGGTACGGTTATGCTGCATTGTCTGCATTTCCTTAAAAGGTTTAGCTGAAATATATTGGATATATACATTATAACATGAAAACATCGTATCCCTATAACCTTCCTGAATTTATAGACAATCTAGCAGAGATGCAGAAAGCATGGGATTAATAAGGTCTAGGGCTTGGAAACAGAAACTGCACGCTCGTATGCTCCACCAAAATCTCTTGGAGAGCTCCCTACCCGTTCTGAGGAATTTCACTTGTCATTCAGAAAAACAGAAGTGTGTGAAATTTCTGGCTGTTTAGTTGTGAACGAACCTTCAGAAATGTGAGCAATGCGTAACAAATAAACAGTTCTCTGGAGGGATGGGATCATAGCTCTAAACGGTGTGTGAATTGCCCCAGTCATCCCAGCAAGGTGTTAACTTGTTTGCCTAGGAGTAATAACTTCAATGCCAACAAGAGCTGTTATACTGTTCTTCATGTAAAAAGTGGAGGGAGGTTCAAAGCAGGTCGTGCATTAGGCTGTTTACATTGCTGGTACCACCACAATCAACCTAAATGAACACCCTGTCATTTTGGCTAACCTTACAAACATACATTTTTTGATCGTGGAGGAATTGTATCTTTTTTTTTTTTATTTTTTTTTTTTTTCCTTTTTGGACTGCCTTTTGTTTTTTGGTACACTTTGTTTTACTCGGGAGCTGATTTCATGTTACTTCCATCCATCCCTCTGTCACAACTCTGCGTGTTTTTCTGTGACTGCTGTTCCCCTCCCAGAGGGTGCACGCACACCAGCACACATAGACACAAAGGGAAAACATCATTTATGAGTCATAAAAGCAGGCAACAATATGGTTTCATTCCTCCCAGGCCCAACAGGTTAAAGTAAATGTTGGAATGTCTGTCGCAAGCTATCCAGGTGTAGTGATGCAAAAATGAGCTTAGAGAGCAAGAAGAAGGGGCAGCCTGTCTGTGCTGTGAGCCTTCCCCTGCGCATTGTGTTTCAAGGATATTTGCTTGCATGGATCTGTAAAACAGACAAACTTATTCCTTATGCAAAAAAACGTGACTGCTCCCACGGGTGATTCATACCTGGGAAATTTCAGACAGAGTGGTTAACTTTCAGTAAAGGCATCTATGTCCTGCAAGACACAATGAGTGTAATGGAAAACTAGCTTCATTGTTAACTGTGGAGAGAACAATGTCTCTCCATAATCAATCAATCAATCACTTAGTGTTTTCCCGTGCACCCTTCATGCCAACATGCCTGAATGCTTTACGGTCATTAAATTAAATCAAAGAACACACCACAAAATGGACAAGGCGAGATCAATAAATCTTGAAACCTGATTCAAACTTACCAAGGACTCTGAACAAGTAACCACGAAAGGAAGAACGAATCCATTCAGAAGGGCATGTATGTAGGCATAAAACTGAACTAAGATGTAGGTGATGCTAGACAGAAGAGTTTAAAGGAAATGATCATTTTTATAGCATCACCCAACTACCAACAGCATCTACCACCCCGAGCTCACAGTCTTAGAGTCTTTTTGGACTTCGGAGTGACATTAGAAAACAACTGTGGTGGCAGGAACTGTTTACAGCCGACCAGACAGCTATATGCTTCAGGTCACATACTGCCAGCAACATACCTAACTTCAAAGATTTACCTCTTTGTGATCTCTGCATTTGGTTATTGCAGAACACTCTGTCAAAGAAAGATGCAGCACACACCAGTTGGTATTAAAGATCGTATATGACTTCACACATCTTTATGGACAATGTGGTCTTTGCAATGGCTGTATCGAATGCAGATCCAGTGCAGGGCCTCCTGCTGTCTTGGTGGAACATCTCTCTCCTTGTTGGAGAGGAGAGCTATATGAAACCACAACAGCCATTATGAAATGACCAGTTGATGGGAAGCTTTGTACACTGTGCTTGTAGAAATTTCCCAGTAGCTGCCATAACCTATGAAGGTTCATTCACAGAGCAGATAAAATGACCACAGGCCTAACTACATCCAAAACTAGATGCAGAACCCAGTTCTTCAACTTAAGGTTGCCTCCCTCCCTCAATAATTGTGCAAGGCATGTGCTCCTTAGTCTGTGAATTGGATCAAAAGTATTGCCTGGAGGCAGAAGGTCAGAGGAGACTCCACATATGAAAAGCAGGAGGCCCTCAAGAGGGTGCAACCTCAGTTGCTGAACAGACACCACAAATAGGACGGATAAAAGCCCACATGAAACTTTGGTATGTGAGCAAGCAGAAGCTGACAGTCGCCCCTCAGGAATGCAGTATAAAGCTTTCACTTCTGCAGGAGATGAGATCTGAAAGTCGGCTTCTTGGAAGCAATCAGACCCGACCTGTTGCATGGTGCTGCAGTTGCATAATTGAATAGTTGTCGTGATTCATCCCAAGCTGAGTGTTCTTGGTGGTAGTAGACATATAAAATTTGTAAGTCATTAGGGATAAAAGGGCCTATGCAAGAAAAGGTCAGACATTATCCTCATGACTGGCAGAAGGGGTCCATATTAAAACAAAGGAGGTATTTGATTTTCTTTTGAACATGGGCAGATGATTCAGACCCACCTGCCCTTCATATGCTCTGTCTCTCCCCTTCCCATCTCCTCTCTTTTGAAACAGATTTAAGTCCATCCACTTTTATATTTTCAAACAAAGCTCATAAAAGGGCCATAAATATCATGACTCGCTAAAATGAAAGCTGTTTTCTTCTCCTCCCAGGAGACTCCTGCCTGAGAGAGAGACAGAAAGAGTTCACCTCTTTGAAAATTCCCCCCTCAGTTGAAGTAAAGCTGGTATCTAAGAGCAGTCTTCAAGCCTTTGTTCTTATCATCTTGACCTGGCTTTGTACCGGCTTCTCTCTGTATTGCCTGTGGAAGTGTGAAGGACGGGGCGAGGGGAAGGAATTTTGGCTATCACTGGCAGAGCAAGGGTCATGCTTGGAAAGGGATCTCATTGTGGTTTCAGAAAATGTTATAAACTCAGTGCACCGGCAGAAAGAATGAAGAAACTCATTCCCCTGCTAGATCAGACCAGCGATCCACCCCTTTTCTCTCTGATGTTGGCCAGAACAAGATGCATCTTAGAAGGTCTAAAGAAAGCCTAAGTGGGCAATTATGGGATAACCTGCCCTGAGTCGAATTTTCTCCCTGCCTGGCCCAAAGCCCTCCTTCATCTCTCTGCCTTGGTTAGAGTTCAGATTTCTGCCCTGAAGCATGACGGCTTCACTCCCTTCCAAACTGCTTTTCATCCTGGCCTGTCTAATGCAGCTGCCTATGACAGTGTTGTGATGGGATGTATAGGTCTGGTCCATTGAGAGCCTGTGACAGATCATAGCCTTATTGGAAAGAGAGGCAGAGAAGTGAAGAGAAGGCAAGGGAGGAGAGCATAAACTCAGATGAAATATCCATCAGGAAGATGGAAAGAAGAGTGAGTGGCTGAGAAGCTAATTGCTGCCTGCTGACCTGGGCTGTGGAGATAGCTTGCAAGCGAGCGTTTTTGCTTTTCAGAAATTTCAGCCTGGAGCGCACTAGGAAATTCAGCTCTTGGTTGAAGCTAGTGTTCATCAATACTTCCCCTTTTATATATATATATATATTTTTTTCTACAGTTGTAGAAGTAAGAGTAGACCCGAGAAAACTATTCTGTTTAATTCTGTTTCTGAGTTAGGAACCCAAAGCCAGGTGTTACTCTGTAGGACATCATCCCTGTATATGAGCAGGAACGGCTGCTCAGATATTCCAGGCAGAGCAAAGACCTTATCAGATGGGCCAGGGTCTCCAACCAAAACAACAGAAATAAAATAAAATCATGGAGTTATAAATAGGATAATCTAAACCAATGTGTCATTTCTCATTTGAGCTCATTTCTTCATCGCAACAAGAAGGAATCACGGTTGTGAGACAGCATCATATTGTAAACAACAGAAAACAAGGCTGTCTCTTGGAATGTGTCTCCTTTGCTGAATCCTATGGATCAGCTTAGTAAACTGTTCTTTTTGTTTTCTGTATGCATCCTTAACACTGGGGAGCACAATTATTTTTCTTACAGACTGACTGGAGAGGGAGCTGGGATATTTCTTTCCAGCAGTACACCTCTGGCAGAGCTTTGTGTCTTCTGCTTCCTGAGGTGACCCATGCCCAGGCTTTCTCGGTGCTGGCTAACAGATTTCTCCCCCACTGGCTACACAGAATGCTAGAAATGCAGGGGTTTAGTACTGGCCAATTCTCAAGCCAGATTTTCTCTGCTGAGCAGAAACCCAGGTGAGGCTTCTACTTGAGCAGTCAAACAGGCAATCTGTAGCATGACAGAGGTGTTACCCTTTTAAGCTGCCATTTACAAGTTCAAGCAACTAAGTATTTTCTTCTAATCCCATAACACAGTGCCACTGCCTGGTATGGATGTGGTGATAGGAATAATATTTCACTGGCTTGATCTCATACATGTGTCCACAGCTTGGTCTGATGACAGCTACATGCTGTAAAATAACACCTCACGTCATCTGCAGTCTCTCTCCTCTGTCCACAGCGAAGTTCCCTTCATAACTCCATTTTTGCCATGATGACCACAATGCAGCTATTTCAAGTCGTAGAAATGCTGAATAACTTGCCTATTATTTTTCCTCGTCACCTTTCTCCTTGTCTCTTCTTCAGTCATTAATGCCTTGGAGAAGAGACCATCCTTGCTCAGCACCTGGAAATTCCTTAGCTCTTTGGGGAAGCTACAGTAAATAAGAAATGATGCTAGAGTCTATTTGCACTATAAAAAAAAAGAGCCATGTTACGACCTGATTTGCTGTGATTATACTATAAATAGGCCATAAACAGTCAAAGGGAAAATATCCCACAATATTCACACCGTTGAAAGACTGTGTATTGGTAATCACTTTTCCTCCCTGCTGTTCAAAATATTTTCCAAGTGTCCCTAAAACTGCAGTGGCAGCAAAATGTGGCCCAATTCAGGGGCTTTAATGCTATTGCTAAGTGGAAATGATTTTTCTCCTAGAAATTTTCGGTGAAATAGTCTCTATTTTGCAAAAAGGAAATCATAGCTATTTCACTGCAAAAGCATTAGAAAAAGGCAGAGACCGTCAAAGTGTTCCTGAGAAGTCAGTCCCATGTTTCCAAAAATTTTGTCCAATTAAGGAAAAAGTACTAATGTTGTAGATAGAGTGGCATTTTCTATGTGAAGATGTCAAATAATTTTTTTTAGTGTTGACTGCCGAAGCTAATAGGGAACTTACCCTCCATTTTATACATGGGGGAACAAGAATAGATTTTTTTTTTTTTGCCTCTAGCTCATTTTTTCACCTTTTTTCCAATAACTGTCATACTTCCTTTGCCATACAGAGAATGAGCATTTTAAACCAGTGTTTTAATTCACCCATGCAACCACAAACCTTCTTCATGGAGAACTAGGCAACCTCTGTCCATCGTGATGCTATAGAAGAGCTTGGCCTGGCAACCATTTCTAGCCTTGATGCAGACAGACTTCTCCTCCTCTTTGTGGGGAAGGCCTTATTCATTTATTTATTTTGGCCTGATGTCCGTACTCAACACTTCCAAATATTTCCCCTCCATGACCTCTTGCTGTATCTCAGCATCCTTTTGGAATTTTCAATATGCTAGAGTAATAGCTGAGGGTGTTGTTATGTACCCCATCAGTACACAGAGGTCTTCACTAGCACTACTGTAACACGTGCAGCACACCTCAAGATGTCCTCACCCTAAAAGAGCTACAGATTAAATGAACGAAACAGACCCAGGTTGGGAGAGAGAGATGTGTCTGGCAGTGTATTTAAGGCCGAGCAACTGAGCCCAACGTTGTACAACAATAGAGGAAGACCTTGTAAAAGTTCAAAAGATTGAAAATTCATCTCACTAACAAAGTCATTCTCCTTGAGCAGTCACTCAGCTGTATGTGGCACAATTAAATACTTGCTGGCCTCAAGAGAGCACCAGCGTGACTCTAAACTGGCGATTAAGTGTTTGTTGGAGAGGGGGAGACATATGTTCCAGGCCTTTTTCCAGAGAATATACAATGTGAGAGAGTTAAGGGTTCATTAGTGCAGGCTTATCCCCTCCCATGTGAGCGTTCCTGACTGCTAACCACCGAGCTGTGCTTTGTCTTTCTGGCCAAAAGAATACTGAGATGCAGAGACAATAGTTGAATAGTTGATGTGGGACTCACTTCTTTCACTCCAGAACAGACAATAACACAGGAAAAGAGCCTCCCATGTCCACGTGGAAACGGACTCAGCCTCTCCTTGCAAGTTAAAGCACCATCTCCCATCTTCTAAGTTGCCTGAACGCTGAGTGGAAAAAGGCTGTTCTGCCTTCTGCCCACTGTGTCTTGGGTTGGTGTCAGGACCTCAGGTAAGGCTCAGGGATGTGGGAACAGGCTGGACAGAAGTGCTGTGTTGTGGCCACATGTTTAGGACTCATCCAGGGTAACTGCAGGTGATGGCATCCCCCTCACCTTGCCTTCCCCAGCCTGCAGGCAGCAATTTCTGACATCACGTCCAGCAGTGATGGGGGTGTGGGGCATGATGATCACTTTGTTGATTTGGTGCCTAGATTATCTTTAGACTCTGGGTCATGCTGTGGTGGTACAGGTATTTCCAGATCTAAGTGCAGGCCATCCCCTGGATGGGGCACACATTCCTAGCAAAACTGGCAGCTTTACATGTGTTTTTCTGTTTGAGAAATGATTCATAAACAGGCAGATGGCTCTAGCTCTGCATGGCAGATTGCCGCCAGCACGCGACAGCCTTCTATCCAAATACTGCATTGCCCGCCGAGCACACAGGCCTTCTTTAGCAGCTAGCACTTCCTTAGCATCTAACAGCGCAACATAGCACAGCTCCAGCTTTTCTTTTTGCTTTGTCCTGCTCTCCCGAGGCTCAAAGTCTGCTGATGCCTGTGGAATGCCAAAGCTCCAAGTCCAATGTAGACTGGCCCTAAGTCAGCCCTCAGCCTTAAGCGTGGCTGTCACAGGGATGGAATAAATGCTCCCCATCTAGGTCATTTTAACCCAGGCTCTAGTATGAATGCTGTCACTTTTTAGCCTTTTACGTTGGAAAGTAGTAGGCTAACAACACAGGACCACGCTGCTGAACTTAGGCCTGATGAGAGATCATCTTGTAACATCACGGTGCCGGAATGGGAGGGCTCTGAGGAGGACCTGAAGTGAGGGAAACGTTTTGCCAAGAGGCAGGCAGGGACAGGATGAGAAGGATGTGGCACACTGCAGTGGACACGTGAAGGCTCTCCCTAGTATCTTATTCTACTACGTGGACTAAGTTACACACCTTAAAAAACACGTTCCTTGTAAAAAGAGCAGAGTAAGATACTGTTTGGCTTAAACGTAGCCCTGCTTGTGGATGTAAATTAAGTCTGTTCTCCAACATACTTTTATTCTACTGCTTTTATCTTTGTGGTGCTTTTATCTTTCCTTGGTGACTCCTCCAGTGTTAATCTGGCCCCGACTGGTGGAAATCATGAGCTCTGCTCATGCCACGAGCTCTCAGAATGTGTCCTTGGTATCTTGCTATTTTGGCTGGGGGCAGTGGGGACTCAGAGAACCCCAACTAGAGCACGTGGGTACAGTTCTGTCCTCTCCTGCACAATTATTTTGGGGAAATCTATTACTGTAGGCCACAGCAGCTACATTAATAACATCTACTATTTAAGCCTTTCACTCAGGTCGTTTCCTTGCAGCAGAAACTCACATACTGTCAAAGTTGACAGCGCGATGCCGGTTTATTGCACCAGAAGACCTGGCCTTTTCTTCCCTCCCATCTCCTGAGCTCGGCTGCTCCCATTATATGAGCCTTGGCTCATGACTGCCCTTAATAAAATCTCCGTGCTCCATATGCTCCCTCAGCCTCACTTTGATTAGTGCTCCTGCAGTCTTCCTCACTGCTGACGTCGGGTGCATGCACAGCTCTGCAATTTCCCGACAGCCCGTTTCAAACACTGGCTTTTAATCAGGCTCTGTTTTACCAGCACTTCCTTCTCTCACAGTGCCTTTGAAGCAGTGCTGCTGTTAGTGGTGGTTTTGCTTCTCCACTGCCCTTTTTTGTTGTTTCCATACAGAATTTCTTAGCTCTTCAGACGCCTTTTTATTTTCTTTTTTTTTTTCCAGCTTTCTTCTTTCTGTGTTCTGATCCTAATTTCCTTCAGGATTTCTCCTTCCTCTCCTGGGAAATTTGTCTCTATTTCTGGCATCTGTCCTTCCTAACCCTTCCCACTTTTTTTCCCCCCCCTTCCAAAGACAGGGGAAAAGAATCCATTTAATATTTTTCTGTAGTAACGTCTATCTCATCTGTCAATAAATTACCCTTTGCCATCTCTGGGAGACCCCTTTGTCTCCCTTCACTGACCTTATTCTGTACCTTGCCTGTTTTTTTTAAGGGAGGATGCAATATCCCTGGGCTGTCATTCCATGAAGAACAGCTGTCATTCCTCCCATAGTGTATGCGTACGTGTCTAAGGAAGGAGGGGAAAGGGAGGGGGGAATTAGGGGAAGACAGGGAACTGCCACTGGGAAATATGATGGTCCTGTTCACAGTGGTTGATGTTTTTTCATTCATGATATTCACCTGGCAATTCTTGCCTCTTCCTTCTTTCGAGTGGTTTTAGACATTCATTTGATGATTAGCATAAATCTAACAGTCATATTTGAAACAGAGTATTTATTAAACGCTTTTTTTGAAGTCATTATGCATAGAGTTTTTACATTTAGAATTGCTTTCCACTCTGCAACTGAATGCTATATCATTGTCAGAGTTGCAATCTGCTGCTACAGCATAGGATTCAGAAAGCGTATCCATGTGGCTAAAATACATATGACTTTTCCAAGCATTTTCAGCGTTAGAAACCGAAATGCTCGCTGATAGGGTTAAAGAGCACAGTACAGTCCTGCATGCAACTAGCTGGCTGTGCAGACCCGCATGAGGAAGAGACGAGCCCTTGAATGCAGCAATTTCTGCCCTTCCCTTGCCCCTCCTTGTGCTGGGTGAAGCACTGCAGGCTCCCAGGGAGGTCACTGCGCAGCGTCCCCCATCTCGCTCGTGATCCAAGGGCTGCTCCATGCTGGTCACACATAGCACAGATGCAAGCTCCCGTCTTTCTGCCTCTGCTCCCCTGCACAATGTAACCATAAATTGTAAAGGTCTGCAAAATCAAATTCCGGCTGCGATCTGAAATTTTAACAGAAATAAAAGAACTGAAAAAAAAAAAACGCTGAAGATGCCCTCATCTCTGTAGCATCTCGTAATTACACTGCTAAATGCATTTATTCTCACAATACATCGATGTGAAAATATCTACATAAAATAAGGAAATGCAGTCGGTACCATTATGCAGATGTCCAGCAGAGTCTCAGAAGCTCTGTCCTGAAGGTACAAAACCTAGATCTTGGTCCTCATCCTCCAAGTACCCAAGCCAAAAGCCTGGTGTAATACACCGCGACTATCGTTTGATCCACCTCCGAGGTTTCCTTTGTCTGGAAAGCAGCGCGCAGGCACCGTGTGTGTGCATGCCACTGGAACACAGTCAGGCCAAACCCAGGCCCAGCCAGGCACCCCTCCGACCTGCAAGCCTGGTCCAAGGCCCCACATCAGCAAAGCTAGCCTGGAGAACGCATGCTAAATCAAAAAGGACAGATCTAGGTGTGACATATGTATCAAGCTTGCCGGTTCGTTGTCCTGTGCTGGTAAGACATCAGAAGAATATCTCTTCTCTTAAAAGCACTACCCTACTTATTTTACAGCTGCTTTGTGAGTGCTATCAGCTCTGGTCCTTTCTCTCAGGTCTGACGGCTCTGACCCACAGCCTCTGTTGAATTTAGCTGTCCTAACTACCACAGTGAAAATGCATTGACATGATCTCAAGTTGAATCACTCATTTCTGCCATTCTCAGTCCAGGATATCGGAGTAAATTGGTATCAGTGGCGATTTACTTCAGTGCATCAGGCTGCAAGCTGAAACAGCAGCGGTGACACGTTCACCAAGCCAGCTCTTCTTTAACTACCTCCCGCCTCAGCAATGCAGGCTGAAGGTGGCCATGTCTTCAACTTCTCCAGGGTGAACCATAAGGGCTTGGGAACCAGAGCCTCACTTCCCTGGGATGCAAGACCACAGCACTGGAAGTCCCAAGTTTTCAGGAAATGATGAGGGGCTGAGGCTCTGTCTGCACATGAAAAGGTTTCTTCGGGCTGGCAACCCTGCTCCAACTCTGCCCCAGCATCAGAAACAGCGTTTAATGAAGAGCCGCCCCTGGCTGCTGCCATCTTCAGGACGGTGCCGTGTAATTATTCAGGTCTTTCGCAATCTGACACCTGTGGCAACTGGCAGAGTACTTGCACAAACATTGCCAACCCTGAGGCTGAGAAATTTTTAAATACCCTTAGTCTTAAAACCTCCATGATGACTGAGCGTGGGTGGAGTAATTGTCTGCTCAGAACAAGGTGGCTTTTCTCACTCAATGCCTGTAGTTGGATCCTTATCTCCTGAATAAATAAAAACAAACCTCCCTGGGTATTACTGTTCTCTTTCACCTTTTGACTCTTGATTAGATTTACCACAGAGGCTTCCCTCTGGCAACAACAGTGGAACCTCAGTGTTTCTGATGGACGTGGGTGTAACCCTCGCCCTGCTCCACCTCAGACCCTCCAGCTCCTGGGTGTCTGGTGTTAATCGCCCGTCCCAGACACACCTTTCTGAGTGAGCACAATGGCCAGCATGCTCCCTGACGCTTTGAATTTTTATCTTATTTTTAACCCTCACCACTCGGAGCCAAATCTGATACCTCTCCAAAGAGAGAAACTCGTGGTGATGGCTGCCTTGCTCAAGCTTCTTCTCCCTTCTGTATTTTTTAGTGCTTTCCCTGACGAGGCCCCAGGATTATTGCAAACCAGTCCCAGGAAGAAATGCTGCTCAATTAGGCGAAAAGAAACTCCAAGGAAAAAAGGAGTAGAGCCAGCAAATTGCTTGAGATAACAATCTCCCCCCACCCGTGTGTCTCTGTAACTAAGAGGATTAGCTGAACTTTCTGTGTCACACCAAAACTGACAATAAGCAACAGTGACTTCCCCCCGCTGGCACTTGTACCTTCACATGTTTCATTTTCTTGCCCATACTACTGCCTTGCCCCTTGCTGATTGTATGACAAACTTGGGGATGAGCGTGATGGCTCTTTCCTTTCCTTCAAGATTTATGACTCAAAGCCAAACAAAACCCAACTCTAGTTATTACATGCTCTGTTTCCTCCCAACAACAACTCACTTTTAACAGTATAAGCTAACCAAGGAAACATGGAAATATGGTCTACTTGATCTCACCCGATCCACGCGCTGTTTGCCAGAGACACGAACAGCAGCCTCAGGTCTGCTACCATGGGACTAGGCATAAAGACTGCCCTTGGGAGCAGGACCAAATCCGCAGTACATACAAAGCAGAAGTCCCATCAAAAGCGACAGAGGCTCCATGTCGGTATGCTACCACCAGCATGAAGCTGGGTGCTTTTTGTGTGGTGGTGGGACTATCCAGGCTACTTTTGCAGTGAGGGAAATGAGCTGTGGTGAGGGGCTCTGTCACTAATTACAGTGTTGACCCCATGTGCTTCTGACAGTGGTGTAAACACAGTGAAAAGAATGTGGCTTAGGGTCGATCAAACGCAAAATAATTCCCGTTTCTGTTGGTAAACCCATTCCTTTTTGCTGAGCTGCACATGAACACTTTAAAGCAGGTGAGCAGCTCCTTGCCAGGAGCCTGCCGCAGAACTCAGGTGAGGAGAGGAAGTTTGTTCCAGACCAGACAGGACTGAGGGGGATTCTCTCACTGAAAGTCGCTGCCTCCTCTTCTCCCCGTCCCCCAGAAGTTTCCACAGAAGAGCACTGCAGTACGTGGTGGGAATGTGGAAGGCCAATCTCTGACACCTGGAGGGTGGCATGCAGGCACTCTGACAAAGCAAGTAGCTGTGCCACAGTAAGGAGGCAGGAGAAGCAGAAATACTTGGGGATGTAAAATGTCGTGATGAAATAAACTGGGACGTGGGACTCCAGTGACTGTCACCAGGGCAGGGATTAAGGGAAAACACTGGGAGAACAATGTCAGCAAGAAATATTGGGTTTGGGCTGTAACACTGGAATTTGCCTGTTTTGGGGAAGTGTTTTACTGAACTAGGCATCTATGCTACCTACCCTCTTGTTGCTGAAGAACTCCCTAGACCTAAATTAAATCACTATGGCATTCCTGCCATGTTAAATGGTGTGAGCAGGTACTCTCAGGCCACATAAATTCAGCAAAGTAGTGTTTTGGGGGTCTCCGTACAGCTTTGTTGAGATTAAAGGGTATGTATTGTGGGGGAGAAATACCTCCAGACAGACTTTTACTCCAAAAATTCGTTCAGATGGAGGCATTGTAAGAAACGCCCCATGTATTGCCGTGGGGTAAGAGTGCCTTGTCACTCTGTAGCAACCCCTGTCTTGCCTATATGGAGCAGCGGTTTCAGTTCAAAGGGATCTAGGTCCATTCTCTTTCTCCATATACATGAAATGGGACCAGAGCGGAGCGTGGCAGCCTCTTAAGAGTGCCCCACAGCACTGCGAGAGTTCAAACTAGAGAGTGAAGGACACCGTGTCCAATTGAAATTACAGAGGAATTCAGGGCTGGCAGAATGTAATTACACAATTGGAATTTAAACTGTGAAATTAAAAGGAAATATTCAAGGATGAAGGGGCAGAGAGAATCCCTAATCTGCAGCCAGGCTAGGCTGTGTGCCAGAAAAGTCCTTTCTGAAGAGGGACTAAGCAAAGCGCCTGTCCTGGAAGAAAGGGAGGTAGTGAATAAAGACAATGTTTTCAAAAGCACCCCAACTCCAGCTGTGTGTTTGTCTCGCAGGCTGTGTCTATTCCACAGAAAACCTTGTGGTTGCTAAAAGGTGTCAGATGCATCCCTCTTGGCCCCCTCTTTGCTGAGGTCAAAACCAATTTGGTTCCTTGTGTAAGCAGCACCTCAGCACTCCTGAGGTCTACAGCATTAAGTGTGCAATGGGATCGGCTGAAACTACGCAGCCCTCTTCATCCTACAGGTGCAAAATGCAGTTTGTCCATCTGCATGGGGTCTGCCAGACTGCAGCCTCACTCTCTGTAATACGTGAGCATCTCCCAGGTGTTAGTTAACAACCCCAAAACACAAATATTATATGTTTTCAGTGCTCCTTCATAGTAAAGGGGGCAGAGAAACTCATGGAAAATTGTGGCAGTTCTGAGCAGCAACTTGGATCAGGCAATGGCAAACCCCACTGCTTCGAATCAAGCTGCAGGACCCCATTGTGGTCCCTCTGCGGGAGGAGGGTCAGGTTGTGGATCTCAACGAGCTGAGTGCGATCCTCCAGTCAGGGCACAGCGGAGCCAGGGGCTCCTCCTGGGCTGCCGGCTGCACAGGTAAATGAGGACACATTACTGAGTTTCTCTGCCTTGGTCTGCCATTGATAAAGAGGCACAGTGGTAACTTCCTGAACCTGGCGATTGGTTAGATGTAATTTGTTAAAATCGGAAGGCGCTTAGAGGCTGCATTGATGACAACCATTGAGAAGCACATAAAAAACTGAGCTAGAGAAAGTAAGCGCAGCCACAGTGGCAGAGGATGAGAAACAGATGAAAAACCCACCTGAAAAGATAAGTCCTCCTAGTGATTACCTCTCCCCATCCTGAGGATGTGTGAAGGTTCTGAATTACGAGTTTTTTAAAAATATGAAAATGAAAATCATGTTTCTTTTCATCTGTGCTCCATGTCTTATCTCCAAAAAAGCAGTTAGCTAGCAGCTGGGAGGAGCAGAGGCTGGTGAGATGGCACAACTTCCCTGCTAGTTTCATTAGCTGGGAGACTCACAGAGCCAGCCGCAACTCTCAGAAATAAGAGATTCAGGGTCATCCGTTCTCCAATCCAGAGGCAACAAAAGAGGGACAGAAACAGAGCCAGAAAGCTCGAAGGAAGCCAGAGGAGTGCGTAGGGAAAAACGAGAGCCTGTATGCACAACAGACAGTCTACATCCCTCCTCTGCTCTTGAAGCTCACCACTTGTGAGGTGTATGGGAAGGAGTGGGCAAAGCATGCTGCTGGAAGGAGCACTGGTGTGTGAGCATGGGCTATCCGCTCTGTGCCGAGGAACAGGACGGGGAGCAGCACAGGGGAGAAAGGTGAGACAGCTTCGTGATGAAAGGAGCAGACTGCACAGCCTCAGTGCCCCTCGGCCGAGGTCCCAGTCCTACCAGTGTCTCCACTGTGACACTGGAGGAACTGCGCGTGATCTTTGCATTCTCCTCGACCAAGGAGCTGCTAATCCTATTTTCCCCTCATTCTTCGCCTGCCATCTCTCCAAATTGCAAGCTTTTTGAGACATGGGCTGCCTTTTGATATTCACCTCTGCATCATGTTAAAAATGAGACTGTAACCTCTGTAACACATGCTGCAGCAGAGAGGCCGTCTGTCTCTCTCAGTGAGGATGTGTATTACATAGGAAAAGCAGTACACAGAGCCATACAGACAGGTTTACCTAAAGGTGAGACAATCCGAGCAGTCTGAAAGGGAAAGGAATGGAGAGGTTTGGGCAGGTATGCTTGAAAACCTAGGGGGGAAAACAGGCTGTTCTGAGCCAGAAGTCTCTGTTGCAGTATAAAGGAGGAATGTGGAGAGCAGAAGGGAAAGGTGAAGCAAACACCACTCTAGAAACCAACGTCCCCGGGAAGGAGAGAATTCTGATGTGAAGAAAACACCACGGAGAGAAGGGGCATTATTGTGTGAGAAACGCAGCGTCAGGGATTCGGATCTGAGTGGTGCAGTGGAGCTGGAGCCGGAGCAGAGCAGATAAGTTTGTTCTTAATTTCTCTGTGCGCTAGAGCCGTGTGGCGAAAAGGCTCCCTGCCTTCCCAGTCTGCTTTCTGCTTAAATACTGGGATTCTTTTGTCCCTGCCTCCCCACCTTAAATTATCTTTCTTTTGTGCCCTGCCTCCACACCTTAATAAAATATTATTTTTTTTGTCTCTGAAACAGCACTGAATTAATTCTGGCACGACATCTGAAATTGAGGAGGCAACACAGCCACTGCAGAAAATTTGGGGTTATAGGCACAAGTAGAGCAGGCTTAGGAGGGCCGTGAATTAGGAGATATCTGAATCAAAATCAGAACAACAGACAGAGATTTATTGCAGAGCTTTAAAAGATCCTGAAATACTATTTCTTCCCTTTGCAGGTGTGTTAATTTCGAATGCTGCATTGTTTTTCACTGCAAGCCTTTCTAAAGCAAAATCCCTGAAGGAAACGATTTTATGAAGCAGGCAAGCCCAGGCAGACAACAGAAACGGGGTGTCCCCCAAGATGCTGTTTGGGGCCCTGCCTGTGCAGAGCATGGAAGGGTGTTTGTAACCGCAGCCTCACTGGCTGCAGCCAACAACTCCGAGTGCTGCAGCTCAGCCTTTTCGTGAAATGAATCCAGAGTGCTCAGCTTCCTGCAGGACTAAGCTTTGTATCAGCTCGGTGTCCAATTATCTCAAATTTCAAATATTTCCAGCCAGTTGCTCATGAATAAGGAGCTGGCTGGACATTATGTGGCAAATAACATCAAACATTAAGTTTGCAGAAACCACAGGCTGTTTGCAGACAACTCACAACTGAAACAGAGGCAAAATTTACCCGATCAATTATTCATCACAAGTGATTTGGCCAGCTTTCCTGGGTATATAGCCATGGGGATGTATGACACCTTGGGGAAGGCAACAGATTGAGATGCATTCCGACCAAACTGGGGAAGAGGATGCAGAGACCCTGAGCAACCTTTAAAGAGGGAGGGAGAGCAGCTACGTGGCTAAATGAAGTTCTCCTTATAGCCAGTCAATGAGAAATCATGGAGCAGGTTAGCAGCCACCAGACAAAACAGTAACTATTTATTTTCAGCCAGCATTTCTTCAGCGGCTGCGGGTGAAGCATGCAGAGGCTGCGTGAGAGCAAGGACTGAAGCAGGTGTGGAAATGGGAGCAGATTCTCCCTGATGAGAAGCAGCTCCTGCAGGTGATCAGGAAGCAGCATGCGGGACTGAGTAGTCTGCGGGTGAGATGGGAAGACAGGGTGAGAATAACCAGGGTAGGCAGGATTAGAGCTGTGCAGAGTCTTCATCTAGCCCCAGCCTTTTCTCTACACCTTTATCTGTCACGGTGCAGCCACTGCGTGCTGCAATGCTGGTATAACCTGGCCATAAAACTGGATTAACTGGCCCACGAGGATCATGGCCGAGCAGGAGAGGAGCACGACAATATGCCTTTGTTTACATTTTCACTCCTGTGAGTTAAGCATAGATCTTTTGTGAGACAAAGTGCTTAATTACTGGTACTGGATATCACTAATGAATGCGCAAGTGTAGAATTACAGCGTTGCGGGAAGGGCTTTGCTGTTTCATAGCACAGTCCATTTCCACTCCTGCTTTCGGCAGTATCGAGAGGTTATTTTATAATAGAAAAAAAAAAAAAGGAAACAACAAACACATCCCACAAAAATATTGCCAGAGGGATTTATTTTTAAATAAAAAATGTCAAGGTTACCTTTCTGATTGCGCCCTCGCAGAGAAAAACCCTGCTGTCTCCCTCCGTCAGCCTTGCCTTGCTGTCTCTTCCCTACCAGAGAAAAAATCCAGCGCCTGCCTCTGATACAACTCATAATTTCTCCAGCAACTGCCTGCAAGAATGGATTCTCGCCAGTTTCTTTGATTCCACCAGGTTTTGAGCCCCAGCAGAAAATTGGGCTTGGACTCTGACCCACCGAAGTTAATGACCCTTGGAAAACGTTAAGGCTGAGTCCTTAGCAAACACGGCAGTGCCTTCTGTTTCCTCTTTTTATGAGTGTGCGTCTCAAATCCTGGCGATAACGCGCATTTGTGCAACACCAAGGCTAGGAATATTAGCAAGGTTTATCTTTACTCTGCCCGATTTGGCAAGCCAGCAAAGTTTAGCCGCCCGGCCTGCCTAGCTTATCGCTGGTCATGATTTGCAGGTTCTGCACCTGATTTGGTTCGGGGGTGATGCGGTTCCAGCCTCTTGCTATGTGCTGTAAGCACCTTAAATGAGGCGGCACGGAGCCCTTTTCCTTGAGGTTCAGTGGAAGTTGAAATGGAAGAGGGCAGAATATTGGTTTGAGACAGTCACCCCAGAGCGTCACAGCACCAGGGGCGTGCTGAGGGGCTTCTTGATGAGAACTGTTTCCTTGGAATTGCTCCTTTCTAAAGGAGCAGCAGACCACCGCTCTCGCACCCTCCTTCACGCAGAGCCGCTGCTTCTGTGATTTCCTTTGTATTCATTCCTTTTTATTCACGGGGGATTATTTCTGCCGTGAGCTCGGGCAGCACCTGTCTCACAGGCAGCCCCTGCGGCAGGTATCTCGCACAGCCCTCTCACGACGCCCTCTCAGCCCCATGCCTCCTCCCAAGGCGCTTCCCTCAGCTGCCCCCGGCTCCCCCCTATTGACCGCTATAGCCGCTCCCTGACGGCGCGGCCCATCCAACCGCCCCCGGCGCCGGGGTGTGTGTGTGGGGTGGTCACCTGGCCGCCCTGCGCCATTTGCGGCCCCCGCCCGCCTCAGTGCGCAGGCTCCCTCGGCACAACGGAGCGGGGAGCGTGTCTGTATCTGCGTGAGGGGAGGGTGAAGGGGGGCAAGTGAAGCGGCGCGGCCGTTTGCACGTTAACGAGGCCTCGGCCAGAGGTGAGGGGAACGCAGCCCCGCGCCTGCGCACTGCAGCGCAAACCCGGCCCGGGGTGGTGCGTCTGTGTGTGTGGGGTAGAGGAGGGAGTGTGAGGCGGCGCTCTCAGCGCATGCGCGGCGCGCGCCTGACGCCGACTAGGCTCTCTGTGTGTCGAGGGGGGGCAGCCCGAGAGGAGAAGCGCGGAGCCGCGCATGCGCAGAGGGAGGTGGCAGCGCTGTCGGTTGGCGGCTGCGCGGTGGGGGCGCGGGG
>WBMW01001732.1:501969-553798 GCA_013396635.1 Penelope pileata
CAACTCAGGACTGTAAAGCTGTGCCTTTCATATCTGCTTCTCAGAGGCTCGGGCTGTTTTGGTCCCTTTGTCCTTGGTCCTTTTCCTTAAAGGAGAGTTGCTTCTAATTTACGTTTGCTGGCACTGGGAGAGCTGCAGAAGGCACACTCAAAATCTGAACGGCCTCCCTCCTCCCTCCGAGCGCAGACGGGATGGAATACATTGAGGATAATCTTATTCCCCTTCCTTTTGCTCGGTGCGGATGCAGTTAGCAGTGCTGTGTGTCAGATGCTTTTGTCGCTGCTTGTATCCCACTGTTCTGGTTGGCTGTTGGTTTTTTTTTTTTTTTTTCCTTTCCCTTTTCCCATTTAGATTTGGCTTTTGAGAAAAAAGATGCTACGAGGCAGTGCAGGGTCTAGAGAGGAAGATAAGTTTGCGGCGATTGTGTCATAAGACCGCCGAGTGGAAATTGAAATTAATCCTCTTAAATTGTCTGTGGTAATTCAGCGTTAAAGCAGATACGAAGCTACTTAAGAAGAAAACAAATGGGCTGCTCGCTTAGGAAGAGGCGGTAATTTTTAAAAAAAAAAAAAAAATTCATTTATGCGGGTAGGGGCTTCGGAGGAGGCTGCCTGGGTTTCCATTAGTGACCATTGTTTTCGCCCGGTGGAGACAAGGGCCCGGCAGGCAGCGGGGTTCTGCAGAGCCACGCTGCCAGGTTGGCGTGTCAGCGCCTCTGAAACACGGCTAGGGAGAGGGTGCACATGCAAGGGCGCTGCGTGTATTTGGCACTTTGCTTCTAAATTTAATCTGTCTCAGAACACCACGCTGCGGCTGACGGAAAGCACTCTGATTTCCAAAATAACGGCTCAGGTTATTTATCCCATTTCTTCACCCTCGGCGAAGACAGGCCTCGACTACTACGGGAAAAAAAACCCGGTGGAAGCAGTAATGAGGCTGTTCAGGTGACTGAGTGTCTCACAGCCCAGCAGCACCGGCTGGCTGGACAAAAAGCAGCAATCTGGTTTTGTGCCTTAAATAGCATATGTTTTTGCACTCGCTCCGCGAGATGTGGTCAAGCCGATGATGTCATTGGCCAGAGGACAAGGTGCAGTTAATTTGATTTATTGACCTGGGGTGAGGTGTAGCACTGAAACCTTCTCATAGGGAAACCATTTATCTGAGGACAATTTCCTTTATAGCAGCAATTTAACCACTGCTGAGACTGTAGATATTTTATCCAGGATGATAAAAATGTACATTGCATCTCGCAAACAAAATTTCTTTGTCCCTGGCGTTCCGGTAATTTTTCTAGAAGGGAGCACTGGACAGCGGCCTTGTGCAGTCTTACTGCTGAGCTGGGGCTTGTGGCTCTGAATTCAGTCATTTACATGGCGAAATGCAAACGCGTTTCTGTCAAACATATGTTTGTGTGCCTGTGTTGTAGCTTAGAATTTTGCTGGAATATCCCACTTGATGCGAATAGAAGCATCTTCAGTAATGAAGCCTACAGGCTTCGTTAATGGGAAGTCCCTTTTCGGAAACCCTGTCCTTGCCTCCACTTGTTGGAAGGTGCTGGGACTGATGCTGGGCGTTGTTCCTCAGCCCTGAGCAAGGGCTTTGTTACTTCAGCCCTGTTGGGTGTCAGATTCTTGGGGCTTCGCTGTCAGTGGTGAGAGAATAAATAATTTTTTTCATCCATGTGGAGTGTCTGGCTGTGTTGAGGGTCACACTGCTGTCCCAGTGCGTCCTAATTGTTCTGGGGGGCTGTGTTCTGGTGCTTTGGCTGTCTTCGGAGCTTTTATCAGCGACAGAAGCAGGAAGGCTTGTCCTCCCCGTTAAGTACTTGTGCTGTCTGATTGCCTTTGGTCGGTTATCAAGGTGGCTCTGCCCTGACCCACCCGCCCCAGGCTGACCAAAACTTATCAGTCTAGCAGCTGGCTGGGAGAGAGGTGAAGCTATGTCAGTACTTGTGCTGCTGCGTGAAGAGCACAAGTAGGAAGCCGTGTGCCAGTGTGGTAATGCTATCAGCTGCAGGAGCTAGAGCTTACTCCTCCCCTCTGAGAAGGGAAGGGAGAGAACCTGAGCTTGCCACCCTGTCACCTTAAGAGGAAAAATATCAGTTTTGCTGTCACTAACAATTTCTCCAAGATTAGCCCGCAGTAATAATTCAAGCAAATAAGTGTTACAGTGCCTTCCTGATGCTGAGTGCAGATAGCTTCTGGATGCTTGTTGTAGCAAGTAATGGCAATGGTGTCTGGAGCCGCCTCTGTTGGGAACCTTCAGCTCCGTCTGTCCTTCCAGCCTGTGGGGCACCAACATATTCTGTTAGAAAGTCTCTTAGGCTGGGTGCAGAAGTGCTGTTCCTGCTTCTGGTCAATCCTAACAATACCCTCAAAAATGAGGTCTTGACCACCGTTGTCACCTAAATAACCGTTGTCAAAGTTCGAGTGGTAAATCCTGCATCCAGAGCAGCGCATTTTTGCTGTTTTCCTTACGTTCAAATATGCAAGGATGTAAAGAATTTTGAGGTATATTTTGTCCATCCTGTCAAGAATATTTTTGCTTGATTGATCTGTCATTCTGCTTTCTTCTTTTAAAAAAATAGCATTCGTCTCTTCCAGAGACACGTGTTGTCTTTTCTGATTCTCTGGAAAAATTGCAGTAGTTGTTTGTACTATGCAATACTTCATTCATTTGCTTTCATCACATTTTGGCTCCTCTGGAGTTCAGGACTTCACAACAACTGCGACATGTTTAATGCATAGATTTAGCCAGCTATTTCTTTTTCCCAGCAATACTTTCAATTCCCCTCAAGCTGTTGCCCATAAAACAATAATATCAATATTGATAATTTATACAGCTGAAAATTAGGCAACTACTTGCGCTTGTGGCTTTATTATTTTTATCTGGAGGGATTCAGTGACGGTCCTGGCCAGTGACTGTGTCTCATGGCCCATTTTCAATCTCTGTGACAAAGTTATTGTTAAAAGAAGAGGTTGAACAAAATTAAGCATGACTTGAATGTCCCAGATGAGATATGCTTGGTTTGGGTGCTTGAGCTCACATGTGAGTGAGAGACCATCTCACGTTGCTGGGTAGGCTTACAGTGCTGGCTGTTTGCTGCTGCAGAGATTTGCTTCTCTGGTGACAAATTCTCCCACCCCTCGTGCTGCATTGCAATACAGGGCACGTTCAGCGTGGGTTTCGCTGGACTGGGTGTGGGAGAACTGACACATGGAAGGAAGGGTGCTGGTCTTGGTTAGCATACATTGAGTAATTGCTCACATCTTACTTGAATCTATCTGACAACTGCTAACTGAAGACATGCACATAAGTATATTTTCCTTTCTGTTGTTCCTGGCGTTAAATTTCTTGAGTTGTATGAATTGACCCTCGTGCTGCTTTGTGCGCGCTTACTCTCCTCCCTGGCTGAAATAATTAGTTAAAATCCCAGTGTTATTTCCTTCCCTAGCTTCTTATTTCGCAACTGTCTGGCAAATATCTGCATTTGTTAACATAACTGTATTAGAACTGATGACCTCTTTGGTGCATTATAAAGTCTTTGCAGAAGGTTTTTCTGATAGGCTGCTGCTGGCTAATTGAACTAGTTTAGGGTTAATAAACAGTGCAGTTGAGTGATTAAGTGGTGGCTTGGTATAGAGGATTTGCTGGGTTCCAATCCTGAGTTTGTCACCAGCTTTGCTTGCTTTGCAGTTTGGGGCTAAATCCGTGTAATGGGAATGATAGAGAACGTTTTCACGGAGGTGTTACCAGGAGAATAATTAGCTAATGTTTCGTAGCATCTCTGAAGATGAGAGTACTGCAGTTCTTCCGCTCGTGCATGTGATTGTACGAGCTCGTGCCCAGGTTAAACTTTGCTGAAGATGTTTCAGTGCTGACACGTTTGTGTACTCCCATCAGCGGCGGAGGCCTGCTGTTGTAAAGGCACAGATTACTGTCAGTTCTAACTACGCCGTGATGCGGATCTGCTGTAGGGTATGCACTTCAGTGACAATTTAAATCAGCCGGAGCCTGGCCTCCTCGCCCTGTGTGTTCCTACCCCCTTCCCTGCGCTGGTGCAGATGCTCGCCTGATTCCTTTGCTCGGCTTGTTGAGGGAATTAAATTGGCAGAAAGGCCTTGCCAAAAACAATGAATGGTTTTTTGTTGGTTTAGCTCTCTGAACTGGCTTACAATGCGATTAGACAAATAGCAGCGCCAATGAAGGAAGGGGACGAGAAGCACGTATGTGGACTTAAGTCTTCTCATAATTCCATTCTATCTGATGGCTTTCCTGCTGGCAGAAATGGGGAGCTGTGCTCTCAGCACTGTGGTCATACCGCTTGCCTGGCGTTGGTCCTGGCACCCACTGGTCTCCAGGATGCTCTAACTTAACTTGCTAACCTGCTGGCAAAACTCGCCTGGCATAATTTTAGATCTTTAGTCTGTGAATCAAAATTGGCTCAACAAAAAAGTCTTCAGCTGCGGTGGGCCACTGCAAGAGAGGGGGTCGAACTGTGTAGGGGGAAGAAAGAAGAATGAAGTTTTCTCTTCTCAGAAGGAGCAGCAAGCATTTTAGTTAGCCTAGTTGTATAGCTTCACCTCTTGAGTGACGAAGCCATGAACGTGGTGAGTTCAACTTGATCTCACATGGTGCTGGCCCAAGGGAAGCCATGGGAACGTATGGCCATGGGCATGGGGCTGGGCCTCCTGTGCTAGTAATGGGCTGTACAGAGATTGCTGAAGCTGGTGATGAAACTGCACTGAAAGAGAAGAGCAGCTTAGAAACCAACAGATGCTGACAACTTGGCATGGGATGTGCTGTCACAGGTATGACTGCATTAATGGGAGCCATTGCAGAAACTCTTCAATAGAAGTTGAATGAGACCTATAGGTAGTTCCCATTGCCTTAGTGCTGCCTACACTGAGGCAGCTTTTTAAAAAACAAAGAAAACCAGTGGCTTAGAAGGACATATTGGCAGAAGTACCTAAGAAGTTATAGATATCGTTACTTTTGCTGAATTTGACTGATATCCCTGTTTTGGCTATTTAGTGTGATTGGTTTGAGACAGCTGTATCTTATCTATAAATTGTAGCAAGGAACCTTTTGTTCATCATTATTCTTCCCTTCTTCCCAGAAATCAGATTGGGCTGTATAGAAATGAAGTAGCTTATTAGCAGTCTGTGTAAGTGGGCCATATTTGGCACTGTGTGATATAGCACAAAGCTTTAGAAAAGGAAGATACCAACAGCTGTATTAATTAAACAGTAGACACTGTAGAAGACTTAAAATATATGCACAAAAACCTGTTGAATGAAGGTGGGGAATGTAGCTTATTTCTTTTCCTCTCCTTTTCTTTAAGGCTTAAGGGCTGTTAAGAAGCTACCATCCTTTTTGCAGTGAGCTCCTTTGCTGTTTGTTCTCTTTGTCCTTCTGATGATTCAGTTTTATTTGAAAAATACCATGTGACTTAGTAATTTGTGCCTGACCATACCAGGGTGAAGTTGTAGCTTTATACTGCCTGGATATAGCCCAAGGGGAGGAGAATACAGTGAATAAAGGTAGAAATGACTCAGACAGTTGATGAATCACTCATTTCTATATTATTAGTTAATATGGTCTATTGAATGAGAAATGTGCTTAAAGTTTCTTTCAGGAATCCTCTTGCAAAGGTGCCTCTCTACTTATCCATAGTTCTGTTTCTTACCTGCTGATCTTTAGTACAGAAGGTTGTCATTTGTATTTGAATCTTCAAGTGCAGGTTTACATGGGGATTTGAACTTGATTATTTCAACTTGATTATAAGGCTGCAGAGAGATGGAAATGCCACCCCCTCCCTGCCAACCCATCGGAGCATTTCCCACCCTGTCCTCCAGTGCATGCACACACACTTGTGGGGAATGTGCTGGAAAGCTCGGACTGTGGACAGTTTCTTCTGTCTCTAATTGTAGCAGTGAAGACATCATTGCTTCTGACTGTTGGAGTTTGCTGTTCCCTTGCTTCCCGTTGGTGGGTCTGCCCGTGTGGGTATTGTCTAATCCATTTCGGTTAAAATTAGCTGGGTTAGCAAAGACTGATCTTAAGCTGCCTGGAGTAGCACCGATAATTCTGATTGAAATCTATGAGTGAGGGATTGTCTGAGTTGCTTTGTCATCATACCTGAGGGTACAGTTCATGTTAGGCTTAATCCAATTTAAGGGTGGGTTGCTGCCAAAAAGAAGTGGGAACATAGGCAGGAAGAGTATTGGGCTGTCACTTCCTGGGCTATTGTCTGTTCTGATCAAGCCTACCTTAAACGGTGCCCTAGCTTCTGGCAGAAATTGGGTGGTACTGCTTGAAGAAACTGGAGGAAGGGAGAGCAAAGGGAGCAGGAACTTTCCGCTTGCAGTATTTGATTCTGAATGAGGGTGTCTGTTCTCAGTGTTAAAAATACGTGGCTTTCCAGTTGTATGTTTTTGTTGATCTGAACTATACGGTGTAAATTGTAAGTATGTCCAATATCTCAAATGGAACATGGGATTTACTAGTAATTTCCCTTAAACAAGCTTTGGTGTAAGGTTATCTTCAGAGTATAGTTAGAGAGCTTATGGCAAAACAAAAAACGTGGGAGTATCTTTCAGAATGGTTGAGAACTTACGCTTCTGTGTATTTGCTTAGTCCAAGATCTAGCAGCTAGAAAACCATGTTAAAGTAGCAGCAGTTGTAGGGCAGACTTCACACAGATTATCGGAAAATGAGACATCAAATGGAAACGTGTAAACTAGAAACCAGCTCACTTCAGCTTCTTCTGCTTACGTGATTTTTGTCCGTGCAAGGTAGGTACAAAGAAGGTCTAAGCATTCTGTTGCAGTTTGTTCTTCACATTTGGCTCAGGCAAGCACAGAGCTGAAAACTCTTACGTTCTTAGGAACATAACCAAAGGCACTATCCCAGTGCTTGCCCTGGTTTTACATCTTTGCCAGGAGTCTGCTGTTGAGGAGGGTCAAGCAGATCTTGGTTGTGAGCCAGTACGGTGATTTTTGATGCTCTTCCTCCTTTCAAACAAAAGAAAATACCTTCCCACTTATTTCTCAGTCAATTTTGTATTTTATAGATAGTTCTTTTACTGTCCTAAGGTGCTCATCAGCACTATAAGTGTTCTGTAAAGATGGTGTTCTTTGCATGCGCAGCACATGTACCGCTCTGTGGAGCAGTCTGGGTGTTGCTCCTGTATCTTTCCTGCTAATTGCTTGTATGGGAACTAGAGCATTGGATGCTCCTTTTGCTGTCTTATCTTGTGAAGATAAGGAGAAAATGTGAGAATGGGTGTTAAAAATTCAGCCTCTGTTACTACAGCATGAAAAGAATCCCCAGCCAAGTGAATTCTCAACTTTGTGAGACCCACTATGGGTCCTGAGCATTTTCCACAACTACCCTACGGGCACAGACTGCAGAGATCTGCATAATTTTTTAACTTACTGGGAGACAACTACTTTTTTTGTTGCAGCAGGAAACAATGGCATTGTAAAGAGTAATCTCTCAGAGTTCGGAAAGGTAACGTTCCTGCATTTTATCGGGATGTGCTTTAATTTGTTTGGGAGCCTAATTTCAACGCAGTTGCACCTTATATGGTCCTGTTCTGTGGCACAGGAGGGACTTGTTCAAAATATGCTGAGGAGTGACTAAAGCCCAGTGTCGTAAAACTTCCTGAGAATGTGACTGAAGCATGCCTCTCTTGGAGAAACTGCTGGAGGAGTGTTGTTCCCAGCACGGTTAAAACTGGAAATGGCTCTGGGAATGTCTTATAACACATCTTTAATATCTGTAGCCAACTAGCTATTTGTAAGTTAACAGCTAAGTTAAAGGATTGTATTTAAGTGCTTATAAACTTCAGTTTTCCACAATTTTGGGTAATGAACAGCAGCAATAGAAAGGATTTGCTATGCAGAAGTTTGAGTAAAGGCATAAAGAGTTGGAATGGTGGGTTTTCATCTTAAATCCACTAGAGTTTCTCATCTTGTTCTGCTGGGGAGAGAGGAGGCACGGGTAGTGCTTCTGCATTGCAGTGTCTCTAAGTCAGGTTTGCAAGGGTTGTGGGCATCTCTAAAGAGCTTAGTAGAAAAAAAATCAGTTGTGGCTTCTTTTAATAATATTGATAAATAAGTGAGGAGTTAAAAATATCATGTACAAGGATGTGCCAGCAGTTCTCAGTCTTCTCATTCTCCGTTATGTTAACATGAGCAGAGGTTAGGATTAACAGAAGGACTGTTGTGGGGATCAACCTCGTTCAGCAAGTTCATTTCCAAGTTGCATAAAAAGCCTCTCCAAAGTCTTGAGACGGTCTGTGATTTCCCGTGTGCGCTCAGAGAAAGATGTGTTAGTTTTTAGTTGGTTTAGGGTATCGGTTAATCTGTCAATCTCTGTAAAAGCAGAATTAACTGCAGGCAGAGCGGTATCTTCTCGGTATTTATTAAGTACTGACTTCATATGGTGGAGGCCTGAGCTGGAAATGCTCTATTTACAAGTGAGGAACGGAATGTCATCGCCATTTGTCGTATGTTCACATCGCAAACGGTTCTGTGAACTTCAAGAAGCTTAGAATTACAGAGAGGCTGAGAAATGCTAATGCATTTCTGGCATAACTCGCTTCTTCCAGTTTTCCGAGTTTGTGGCAGTTGTTCTAACTGTGTTTGGTGTGTTAGGCTGTATGCCTGTATACACAAGCAATTATCACCACAGGCAGCATCTGTTCCTAAGGCTGTAAAGAAAAACATTTGGAAGGCATGATCATTTCTTTACCTCTCATTAGCATGGAATAGGTTGGTGTGCTCAAGGGTTTTCTTACACTATGTAGTCAGCTCTGGGCAGTTGTTTCCTGAGCACACCTCACCCTGTGGCAGCTTAGTGAAGCAAGGGATTGTCATCACACCGTCACCCAAGCTGCAGCCATCGTTCCTCGTTACGTGTAATAATATTAGGAGAACATTAAAGACAAACATAGGGGATACAGCTGCCTACTAATCATCTGTATCTAAACTCCTCGCTCTGTTTGCATTCTGTGCTTTGTGTATAGCTGTTTGCTGAGACAATCTTTACCAAGCGTGGGTGCCGGAGAGGCAGGTTACTTCAGTACTTCTGCCCTTTGCCTTTGAGGTAGTCTGTGTTCTTGATAGCCATGGAGAAAAGTGTCCAACGGGGGCAGGAAACCAAGGGCAGGAATGCGGTTTCATTGGTAACAAGGGCAGTTTTGTTTTCCTAGAAGCGGACAGAAAATAACAGGGCATCCTGAAACCCTGGAGCCAGATGGACTCATGGCATATGGTCCTGTGGAAGTGTTCCTTGGTCCATCAGAAATCTTAAAGATTGTTTTTAAGAACCATTGAGGTAGCAGATACATCTACTTTATAGTTGACTATTTAGTGTGGTCTGCTGGTTAGAATTAGTTTTGAGATGATTGTTGTGCTTATCAACTCTTCAAGGCTGAGCTATGAAACACATGGTGTGGAATTACTGAGTATGTGATACTAAAACTCAGAGGTTTTCTTATTCAGGATGTTTTTACAAAGCAGTTCATTTTCAGGTGTATTCTTTCATGTGCTGTTATAATGCTGAGAGATTTATTTTAACAAATATCTGAGCTTGAAGCACAAAGTGCAGCATTTGTGCATTTGATACTTAACCATTATCACAAACCTGATAGCAACCTGGCAAATTGTTGTATGGACTGCTTAGCTTTTTTCAAGAAGATGTAATTTCTGAAAGTTGTGTATTTGTTTGCAAATAGCGAAGAGCTGGGCATGACAGTTATTCCTCGTGAAAGAGGAGCGCTTAGAGGAGGAAGGTGAAGTTCTTATTTACAAGAATCCTGAGGGGCTGCCCCGAGAGCTCTGCAGATGTGATGCCCTGTGTTCAGTGAGCGCATGGAAGCCACAACGGGTGCTGGAAGGCCCTGCTGGGGCAGCCCTTGAACAAAAGGAGGTGTGGGCTCCAGCGTGCAGCGGGCACTCTGTCAATTAGCTCTGCTGTGACGGTTCCACTTGGACTGTCTGCCTGGCTTGAAAAGGTTTGTTTTCTCTTGGAGTTCTTGCCCCACATTTCCTATTTGAGCAGAGGTTTGTTGTCTGTGACTGCAGAGGTGTGTGCGGGAGAGGGAAGCACAAATAGAAAAATTACTCTGTACTGGAAAAATTGATGAACGCTGTGGAAGAAAAACATCAGTTTTTCAATTAGGCCCTTTTCATCACATGTATACTTCATGAGGCCTCTTTATATGTGCCCGAGTGTTTAAAAGTCGCACACCAGGTGAACAAAATGAGCTATTGAAAGGGCAATTTACTTCCTGTAATCTCTTATTTCCAGTGCTGCTGAATAGGTGTGTTTGAATAAGAGGGTTTCTTTTGTGGCTGCACAGGTGCTCCGCGGTTCTGCAGCAGAGGCAGGGCTGGTGCTCCAGACTAGCCAGTTGCCATGGAAACAATTATGATGTCATGAATTCAGGGCAGTGACTTCACTGCAGTCTCCTCTATTCTCAGCTTTCTTCAGATCTGGCCAAGTGATAAGCATCCCCATGTGATCCCGAGGCTTCCTTATTAAATAACGGCAACCAATACACTCCAGGTCTCTCAAATTCAGCCTAATGGCTGCCTATGTCTAAATTCATCCCTCAAATCTGCCATCTTACATCTGTATTTATCCTGATCAGCCCCAGAAGTTGGCTGATCTGTTAGGAATGGAGAGGAAAATGCTTTTGTATCAGCTGAGGGAAGTGTGTGTACTTCTAAAACTGAAAACACGGGAGTGGTAGTGACCTGTTATGTCTTCTCCCAGAATAATTTGTTCAATTCCAGCTTGCCTTTCTTTGTCCTGTTCTTTTCTGAAGCGGATGTGATGTTTTCCTAGTCTCATTTAAGGGTTTGTTGACCTGCAGATTGTACCAGGAAACTTTCTGCCCATCAGCCTTTGGAAATGGTGAGCTGTTTCTGCTCTCTGAGCACTTCCATTTATCGCTGGGTTGCGCACCTCCATTTCATTTCACAGGTAGCAGTGCTGCCTGTGTTCAGTGCTATGTCTTCTTGCATTCTGGTGGTCAAAGAGAAGTATTTAGCATTTTTCCTACATTTGTGAAGTGATAAGACTTCCAAATTTAGCTCCCAACAAAACGTGAATAAAAACATTGAAGTTAACTGGGGTGCTTTGATTTTGTTGACACATCCGTGCGTCTGTGTAGAGCTGGCTTAATGGCTTAACTCAGAGGCTGCCGAGACTCCTAGGCCATCTGACTTCTTACGTTATCAGTGAATAGCACAAAGTGTGTTGAAGTGGCATGCCAGGTATTTTTTTAACAGCCTCTTGGCATTGGCAAGGAAAAGGTTCTTCACCTTCGGCTTCGTTCAACAAAGGCGGTTTCTATAGGGCCCGAGGTTGTTGTTATTAGAAAGGCTTTCAGCACGCTTATAACAGGAGAAAATGTAGGATGTGTGGATTTCTTTCTGTGGCTTACTACTGCGGTAATCATTTGCATTAAATTGTATTGAGCATATATCCATTTATGTGAGGTTAGCATTAAATGACCTCTTCACATTTTTCTTCCTCCGAAGAAAGATGGAGACTTGAAAAGCATCCCCCAGCAAATGGGAGGATGTCACGGGCAGCCTGTAAGGAAGATGAAAAACATATCAGGAAAATTAAAGTTGCAGTTGTCTCTTCAGACAAGGGAAAAAATATCCTGTGTAGCCTGTCGTTTGTGATGAGCCTATCTTGGAGGCTGCGTTCTGGCGTGTTGCAGCGGGAGTTAAAGATGTGATTGAGATGTTTTTGTAATGAGCTGCTAATGCGGAGCTGACTGCAAAATGCTGCTGTTCCCGTTCTCTAGGTGAAGATTGGCTGGTTTATGCTGGTAACTGTTGTGCGTAGTAGCCTTTTTCTTTAATCAGTGTATTTGTGCTATTGCTCGGATAGCTGGAGTTAAAATCTCTAAATGCTTTCTTTCCAAAATGCAAACATTCTTATCTTCATGTAATACCTGTGCAGGTGGAGAGTTTTGTTAATTCAAGAGTGCTGATATGATCTGATTGCTAAAGCTTTTGGTATTTAGACTAGGTTTACGCGATTCTCAGAGTAGCACTTTGCAATTTAGTTGTTAATTTTTTTTCTCTCCACTCATTTCTAAGCACTGAGATTTTGGAAGGAGTAGAGCTTTCTTAATGACAAGCCGGCGTAACAATACATGAAAAATTGCTAACTGAAAACTCCAACTTTTTAGTCACATGGAGATTAGATCATTCAGTTCCCAGCAGCGTTTGCACGAGCTAGTGTTACATTTAGAAATAACACTGTGGCAGTTACTACCAGGCTGAATGTACTGGGAACTTAAGGCCTTGGACTGCAGGTGTCTTGGCAATGAAATTTCTTCTGAAGTGAGGGGGGAGTATAGGAAACTTTTTGGAATGCTTAGGAAAAACGATCACCTTACACAGCTCGTGTGAAAAGGAATGGGAGCTTGAAATGGAAAAAGCAAAAATCGGTTTTACAGTGTGAGTCCGCGTTCTGTCTGTTATGAATGGGCACGCTTATGGCCTATCTGCAGTATATAGATCAGAAAGGAGCCTGCTGCTGTTTCTTTCAGGCTGAATGTTTAAGAGAATGGCATGATGGAGTCATGGTGGGGAAGGAAGGAACACTTCCCCCCGCCCCCCTTTTTTTTTTTTGACTGATGAAATGGAACAACATAAACTGTCAGTGCTCTGTATTCCACTGCACGTTCTTCTGCGAGGACCAGTTATGTTCTGGGACCCAGAAAAGAAGCAAGCTGTTGGAATAACTTCAGTGCTGCTGCTTCTGCTTGAAAATACAGTATGAACATGAGCTAATACTTCACTAGCTAATGCCTGTTAGAGACTTACGTGCCCAGGTTCTGGACTCTGTGTATAAACAATCTTGTCAGTTACTAGGAGCGCTAGTATTGCATGAAAGGGGGTGGTAGTGCTGGTAGAAGTATGGCTAAGTAATTAGGTTGCATTTCATGATACAACAGCTGAGAGTAGTTTGAGCTTGTTTTTGGGCAGGGCCTGGGGCTTTGGTACTTGTGGCTGCATTTCTGAGGGAGTTGACTCCAGGTCAGCAGCCCCAGAAGGGTCTGGGTGAGGAGAGCTAATGTGCTTGTGTAGGTGACTTTGCCTGCTTCACAGCCCAGAAACAAATCTGGTTCGGAGTTGGGGTGTGCGAAAGAGGAGCTAACAGAAGAACGCCAAGCCTTGATTTCTTTCAGGGCTGCTTGCTGCTGTTAGGGGGGTGTAGATACCAGGGAGCTGTTTCAGGGACAGTGCTTGGTAGAAAGCTGAGCTTCTAAACTTGATCCTGCTTGGGGTCCCATCTGACCTCGGAACCTATCAAAAGGTCCATCTGTCGTGGGTCTGAGTATCAGGTGACCTTACCCAGCAGTCCTCTGCTGCTCCCAGGCTGCTGGGGAAAGCTGGGAACGCCATCGCAGGTAGAAGGACATCCCTTCAGAGGTGCCCTGTCCTCTAATAATAAAACCTCTGCCTTTAGAGGACAGGCTTTTATTGGCTTCATAAATTGCTGCGTGTTTTGCAAGGACCTATATAGAACATTGTGTATATAACCTTACAAAGCAGTAAAGGTTTGAAATGTAATGTTTTGCAAGGAATCGACAGATCTTCTTCAGTACGGGGAAGCTAGCCTTCACCAGCAAATTTCTAAGTTGTTACTGATGAGTTCTGAAAAATGTGTTAATTGGGAGCCTGATGAGAATGTCCGTGATGAGTTTGTGAATGGAGATGAGGGGTGCTCCCCACCCCGAGGGCTGTGTTGGGGAGTGCTGTGGGATGCCAGGGTGGCACGGTTATCTTGGCCCCAGCAGGCTACCTGGCTCACTTTTTTTCAGCTCGCATTCAGATTACCCGGCAGCCCTTGTGCTTTGCTATGATCAAACGATACAGCCCTCACGGAAAAATGTGCTGCTCAAAGCTCTGTGTGGCTCCTGTAGCCAACTTGATCTATACAATGGGAAATAGGAAAGCCTTTTTTATCTGATTAAACAGCCGACATTGGCATGAAATCTCCTTTTTAATATCAACTTGCTGGAAGTGCTATGACAACAAAAATACTTTTTTTTCCACTGTCGGGAAAGCAAAAAAACAAAAAAACAGCCAACACTTCCTCATTTCATGTAACACCCTGGCAGTAATCTTTGACATTCTTGGAGTTTCATCATCAGATGTGATAGCATGGTCGTACTTTTTGACTTACTGTTAACTGCCAGCACCCGTGCTGGATGAGGATGTTTCCCTGGTGACCTCAGCTGTTGTTTCTTCTTGCTCGCTGTGTTGATGTTAAATGAATCGATAATAAAATGAAACATGTTTCAGCAGTAATCATTAAATTACAGATATTGAATCGTCGGTTTAGGAAATTGTCGTGCCTGTTTTAACAGTGAAACTCCACCGCATTTGTAGATTTGCATGCAAGGTGTGTTTTCTGGAGGAAAAGGACGTTCTTTTTCAGATACTCTTAGTGTAAAGTCATGATTTCACCAAAACAAACATGCTATAAGCTGCTCAAGCACTGCATTTCCATGCATCTTGCTTTGTCCCAAAGCACAGCAGAAGGTGCTGTACCTAAGGCAAAAACCTGAAGAAGCAAGCTATCCCAATATCACACTCAAATAGAAAGAGAAGGTGATGGTTTGCTGTAGCCCTTTGGGGATTTCCGTAGTGTTACAGAAATGGTCTTAGGATAAACAAAGTTCTGAGCTCAGAACTTCTCTTTAAAACCTAATGTAAATCTTGGGAAATACCTTGCTCGCTGACACACGTGAATGATATCTTGAAAGCAAATATGCAGACATCATTAACAGGACAAAATCTGATAAAGATTTCTTTATAAACCTGAAAAAATACACAGTTAACCTGCTTGCATTTATTTTTAAGAGCTTTATGAGTATATTCCTAAGTAATCCACTGAGTTGTGCCTACTGACACTCACTCTGCAGTCAGAGTAGATGATGGCTCAGGTGCCCACGTTAACATCTCTTTCAGAGTGCAGCCCTGATCTGTGCTCCTTGTGTATCCAGATTCCCCTGCACAATAAGCACCGGGAACTTTCCATGATTAGTTTCTAATCAGCATTATTGTAAATGAAAACCCCTGGTTATGGCCTCCCACAAGGTGATGGTCACATAAGGTGACAGTTTAGTAATGTTAGGTGATCCAGCTTTCAAAAAACACCAAATTTGCTAGGAAATGTGGGCTCCCTCTGTAGTAAATGGAAAGAAGGGTTAATGTCAGTAACCTAACAGTGGCTTTTATGATTAAGCTTGTTGGTTTCTTTGTTTTTGCTTTTTCCAGATAATTCTGGGTTTTGTGGGTTGGTAAAGGAGTTATTTTCTGGCACTTCTTTTTCATGTCTTGCTTAACATTCTCTCCTTCCTCACCAAATACAGACACGCTTGCTTCTGCTGCTGGGCTGTGGGTGGAGGAAAAGATTAGGGGAGAAGCACAAAGACAGGGACAAGCTATCAAAAAGTGTTTGCAAAGACTAAGGAAATCGGAGGAAGATAAAACAGGAAAAGAACAGCTCTGGAGGAAAAGAATGCTCCATACGCTTCAGTCTATGAGCAGTGCATCGTGTGGGTGAGCTTCACATCTGTGTCTGTGGTGTAGTAGCTGTGGAGAGAGACTTGCTTTGTTGTAATTGCAAGCCTGTTTGGAATAAACGATGCTTGAGAGACAAGTCACCATGTGAAGAAGAAATCTTAGAATCGGTGGACTTGCTCTTGTGTTTTTTCATTCCATTAGCTATTAATGTATGCAATTTAAAAAAAGCAGTTGGAGTAAGTGCAGTGTTCAGGTAAAGCAACCTCAAGATTTTAGGCAGAGGTTGGCATTTGGCTGCCCAAGTTTCTGGTGTTTACATTGCCTCTGTTTATCACGCATTGGCTTCTTGGATAGCATAGTTAGAGAAAAATGAGGCTGTTTACAGCAAACACTATCTTACACGTGTAGGGAGGAAAAATGAACTATTGGATGGGGTTAATAAACATAGGAGGCTGATTATCTGGTCAGACTGGAGAGAAGAATCCTTGAAATGTTCTCTTTAAAAGCAGTTGTCCACAGCCCTTGCTGCAGAGAAAACAGACCTTACAGAGATATTATTGGGCTCATGAGCGAGGATCATGAGCTTTCACGTATGGTTTTTAGGAATGATTTCAGGTCATTGTGCTTGTGGCAAATCTTTTTCAAGCTAAAGGAATTCCCTTTACCATCATGTTTTACTAGATGCACATATTACGATAGTTCTTTAATCTAGAGTGAAATTACATCTAGAGACTATTCAGCTCATCTGACTGAACTCAGTGGTGTTTTGTTTTAATTTGTGCCATACGTACCCTAGAGAGGAGACGTGCAGACCTGTTAGGAAGAACATGGATGTCTGATATTCTCAGAAGCAGTGTTGGATTTGTTTCCTTTTTATGTTTAAAAAAGACATCCTGAACACTTGATTGTTTAAATACTAAGATGATGTGCCACTGCAGAGGCGTTTTCTTTTCATACTGCTTTCATTCAATAAGATGCGCATTTTTTCTGTATAAATGAACTCATATTCAGTAGTGCAATTGATGAATTCTCCTCTTCCTTTCTTCCTGCTGTAACACTGGCAAGCAGTTCAGTTCATCCAGGTGTCAGTGCTTTTAGTTGTGTGATCAGAATTTCCTAATGAGGGGAGGAAACCGTAAGAACTGGTTTGAAATCACTTTTCAAGTTCCAAAAAGAAAAAAGAAGCAAAGCTATCTTAAAATTAACAGCTGGAGTATTTTTCTTTATGGCCTTTCAAAAGGGAAAGAATAGAGATGGATTTTTTTTTTTGCTTGTATGAATGAAATCTTACACAGCTTTCCTCCCATTTTTCTTTCATGTTCACCCCCCCATCTTTACCATAGAAATGTAATTCCTCCTCTGACTTTCCTCTGAGGTTTGTTCTCTGTGACGCAAGCTTAGTTTGGCTTCCACGATCTGATTCTTTTCCTTTCAGTTTTACTCACTTATTTTCCTATGTCTCACCTTATTTTTATAACCGTGCCATTGCTAATTAGTTTTAATTATCCTTTTAGAGAGATTCTTTGCTTTGTGTGTGTGTGAAAGCAATGCAAATTGAATGCAAAAATAAAGCCATGCCTAGCGGCTGCAGGGTGCTTAGCAGAGAGCGATGCCTGCACAATAGCACTCCGCCCCAACCCCTGAATAAAAAGCTTAAGTGAGATAAGTATTGCTAGATTTCAATTATTGTTGTTTTTGGCAGTGGGCTGGCAGGGGAGGAGGGGGATTGATCACATTTAAATAATTATTTGAATGTTTTGCTGTGGGCTCCTTTTTCATTTTTTCTGTGAAAATGCTTCTACTAAGTGTCTTGGTAAATTTTCTTCTCCCTTCTCCCAAGCTCCCAAGCAAGAAATGAGAGTAGTTAACCATCCAGGCTTGTGGGATTGTAGAGTAAAAACTCTGGACCTGAAGTGAGAAGCTCCTGACCTTGCTCGTTAGCTCCGAATCATTGGCTCTTTTACCTATCATCATGGAGAGAAAAACAGTGCTAAATCAGAATACCCGGACAAATTTGTTGCTTGAAATGCATTTTTGACTCTACAAAGCACGAGGAGAGTGTCTCCAACTACAGGATACTCGTGTCGCGTTCCCAGCAGCTTGACATGGTAGCGTTAATGAGGTGCCCTTGGGCAGCAACGTTGGGATATGGTGCTTCTGTTAGACAAGTCCCAAGTTTTACATAGTGAGTCAGTGAGTGATTAAGGCAGGCAGTGAACTACATGCATATAGACATTCCACTAAGTATAGTATTTTGACTTGAACACATCAATGCTGCTGCTCTACTCAACTGAGAGAGTAGAAAGTGTGTTGAAATGGGAATTGGGACAGGAAGCTGCCTAAAACTTTGTGTCACTTGTAGGCACAGGAGTTCTCCTGCCCCTCATTGGTCAGGTGAGGACGCAGGGTACCTTTACAGAGACTCAGTGACCAAAACACATAATAGCCAGACTGCTTGGAGCACTGATACATTTGTTTCTGCTCATTGAGAAATTTGGAGCCTAATGGCCTAGGGCTTGAAAAGGTAGTCCAGGTTTACTGTCATAAAAGCCTATTTTGTATTTATAGTGGTCTAGCAAGGAAGTTTCTGCCCTTCCAGAGTCTCTGTAGGAATAGAGAGTCTGTAAATGCATTACAAATCAGGATTGTAATCTGGCAGCACAGTCCAGAACTGCAGTCGAGTGTCAGAACTTAAGTTTGTAGTAGAAACAGAGTTCCCTGTGCCTTTGCTGTGAAATGGGGCATTCTGATATTCAAAGCAGTAGCTGGGAACAACAGCTTTCCCCGAGTTTTCAGATGAAGGCAGTTAGGTTGCTTTCCAGTTGGGTAGCGATTCAAAGACGTCCTCTGCCTTCCTGAAATTTCAGATGTGAAGTTAACTCTGGAAGAATTTCCCCTTCTCATTAGAGGGGTCTATCAGTATGGCAAATTTTAATTCAAGGCGAAGCTGAATGAACACATACTGAGAAATGCTAGGACACTTCCAAAATGTCTTCCTGAGGACCAGGCTGTTGGTGCCTGCTGCTCTGTATCAAGGCTACTCTAACTGTTAATGCTGAAATGCGAAGGGCAGTAAATGAATATAATTTCTGAACTCGTGCAGTTGGATGGAGTGCCAGCCATTCTGAAGAAAGACTGCTTGATCTTATATAATAAATATCTTATTTAATGCGCTATTTAACGGCAACCAAAGGGAAATTATATCACAAGGTAAAGAATTATTGTTTTACGAAGCTGTCGAGTTCTGATTACTCTCTTTTCAGAACAGGGAGCCTGTCATTATTAAACACAGACAGCTTCAGCTTCCTTCAGCACCATGAAACAAGCAGGTCTAGTACAAGCAGACAAAGTACAGAGTTGCTTTTCACCTGGAAAGATAATATATTTTTGACTGTGGTATTTCACATCAGTTTAATGACACTGTGAATGTAACAGAGTCTAGGAATGCTACTACAATTCAGTCATAGTTAAAAACTTATTTTTGCATATAGAACATGGGGAGACAAATGCCTGGTCATCGGGATTCTGCTGAAACTCGATGATAAATGAGTGAAAGAATAAATGTTGGTACTTGGTTGAACAGGGATGCTCAAAACAATCCTTTGTAGAACCACAGAACAGTACTAGCCATGAAAGGCAGTTGGATTTTTCTTTTCCAAATCAGGAGTTTGGTGTGCTTGTGGGAATTTGCTGAAAGATGGAAGGTTCAGCCTTTGAAAGCAGCGCAATAAACCAATGATGTTAGTGTTGTCTTTCTGCTTTCCTTGTCTGAGGCTTCCAGGTCTCTGAGCTTCAATTTTGAAGTCAGCAACCGAGAGGCACTGCCTATTGCAGGAGTGTTGCGGCTCTTGGCATCTAGCCCTCATCACCAAATTTTAATTTTGTTGTTGTTTAGAGATAATTTTGTCTCAGCTGAAATTCCTCGAGGGGGTTTGTTTCATAAGTGCTAGCAGGATTTCTTCCTCGAACAATATTCCGCCCCTGAGGTGTTGCTGTTTCTTTGCTACATTAAGGATGCGTGCATTGACTTTGCACATATTCAGTTACAGCTGTTTCATATACATAATGCAGTTAATCATATACTATGCAGTTAGTCATATACATATGCAGTTAAGGTTTTGGATATTGTTGGTAAGCTAGGAAATGAGAAAACCAGTTCAATGTGGTAAATACTAGGCTGTTAACTGGAAAACAAAGAAATAAGGTACAAAATATGTATTAAGTGGAGCAGCAATACTGTTTTGGCAAGTAGATGGTGTTGATGTAGCAAGGAGAATTTTGAGATGCTAGGTTCCACAACAAAGCAAAACATGAAATCATCAAAGTAAGGGTTGATTACCAGGTAAAACACTAGTATGCTGCTTTCAGATGTGCTCATCTGAGTAAATTCAGAGAACTGAGGTTAGGACTTGGAGATTTTCAGTGGTTTATACTGCCCCAAAGAGTGTTTTAAGCAAGTTTCCAAGCTTACATGATCCTCAGTTTCTCCAAGTGCGGAGTTTTGATTTTCTTTCACTTTTCTCAAACTAAAGCAGAAGAACGTGCAAAACCTCAAAACACCACTCCTGTCCACCCACCCACACTTCATTGCCTTGTTGGGTGCTTGAGGTTTTAATGTTTGGGAAGACAAAATATACTGAATAAATGTACAGTGATAGATCATTAATTTTTCCCTTCTTCCTCCAGTACTTCAAGTAACTTTATGTACTGCTTGAATAAGTAATCCCTAATGTTGTCCCAGTAATAAAATGTTTCTAACCACGTATGGCTCCATACACAAAGGTATGTTCCTTTACTTTTCCTGCCCAAGAAATAGCAAGTGTCTTGAATTTAATTTTTAGATGCCGTTTTTTTCTGAATCCTCAGTCTGTTATTCAATATTCATTTTAGAGTTTTCACAGAGCATTATTCAAGCTACGATAATCCTTTGCGGCATTTGGCTTTTATTGCACTATCTGTTCAGCTTTTGGTCTTCTGATTGCCATCAAATATCTGCGCTGTGATCTGCAGTTAGCTTTCATAGTTCTTTTGGATATTTTGGAGCTCGTAACACTTAAAGATCAGAGATGTAGTAATCTAGCACTGATGAGAGGAATCTTTTATTTTGAATTCTCGATAATAAGAACTAGTAGGAATAGAAAGAAAGAAAACTAAGAAAGCTTTGACTATATTACGTCAGCTTCCTGAAAAAGAAACTGCACAGGTAGAAAAGCTATTGTACCAGTATGCCTTTTTTGACTGAGGTAATGGGGAATGCTCTTAAAAGTATCCTTTGTTGTCAACCTAAATCATTTAATGTGTGTGGATAGGTAAGTCACTAGTAGTGCATTCCTAGGTGGCATTTGCATACTGCCTGGTATGAGCTGCTGGGTGTGTGAAGCAGCAGTCACGTACCTGTGATATCTTCATCAGTTGCTGCTGAAATGGTTGTGTCAAATGGTCACTCCTGCTGCTTCAGTATAGTAAGGCAAGACTGAATAGATTGAGAGGAAATGAGAGTCAGTCTTTGTTTAAATACCCATCAGTGAGTGGTGCACAAAGCCTTGTCTTGAGGGAAGTTATTCCCTCTGCTCTAGTTTCCTTTTTGTCTCCTGGCTTCTCTAAAATAAACACGAAGGGTCTTTTTAGTTGCCCTGGAGGTTGTATCATGCCAAGACGAGAGGTAGATAGACTTCCTGTAATTTTAAAGGAGGTATCAGGGAGATGGAGTTCTCTTGATACAAAGAAAGCGTTATCAATACATGCTAAAACAATGCATAGCTCTTAGTTTTTCACCATTTAACTGGAGCCATAGGTGTCGTAGCTGCTGTTTTCATAAGCTTGATTTGTCTGTTTGTGATAAGGATGTGGTTCCTTGTGTGGTTCTGCTTTATCAGATACGGAAAGCTTAAGTGAACTCCTTGCCTGAGTTTGAGACTACTTGACAGGTTGTCCTCTATATAGACCAAATCTTGCCTTGTTTTAAGGACAGAAGTGCCATCTAATCCTGTGTTTCTATAAGCAGAATGTACCCATCTCTGTTCATACAGTGACTTCTCTTTTTCCAAGAGCAGCAGCTGCTATGAGAGAGATGGAGAAGCCAAAACAAGGGAGGGCTTCCAGCCCACAGACCTTGAGTTGGTGGCACTTGTATCCTAGGGAGAACTGTTACAGCAACTGCCCTGTGGACTTCTGCTTCCTCAGTGACAGCAGCGAGTCTGTCTCTGTGCAAGAACACACATACAAGAAGAGCTGCTTAGGCAGCATTTCCTTCTCTGAGAGCCATTCTTACTCATGCTTACTTTCTGGAAAAGGTTGTAAATATGGGAATAGCTGCTGACTGCTTGTTGGACAGCAGTGTTTTTGTATTGACTTTGGAATTGATGAGTCTTAGAAATAAGGAAGCAGTCTGATGTTGGTAAAGTATCTTTGGAATGAAAAAATATTTGCCTGATTGCTTCCAGTTCTGGTCTGATTTCTGTAGGCTCTGTAAAGTCTGGGGTTCATAGTTTAGCTTGACTGAGAAAGGATATCAGAAACTTAAAAGGAGGATGAGAATTTAGGGCTCTTATGATTGTGGCGTGGGTGGGGGATTTATTTTTATTTTTTATAATTTTTTTATTTTTATTTTTACTGTGGATCTAGTATAGCCCTTAAGTCTGATGCGTCTTAAGCCCCAAATACCAGAGCAATTACCTGGTTTTGGTAGCCTGGTTTGTGGAGACGCTCTCTGAAGTATTCCCAGGGGATATGCACAATGAAGAGAAGCAAATAGTTTGAGATGAAAAACATCATCTACGTAGTGACTGTGAGAATAGAAAGCCTTTAAGTAGAAAGGTGATTGCTGTGCGCATCACAGGAGGAGGAAGACTCTACAAAAGTTACTTATACAATATACATATTCCCTGTGCGAATGCTAAGTGAGCTTATGCCTGGAAGCTGCACTAACAAAATAAACAGATGAGATTTCTTTTTAGCTTAAAAATAATACCACTGCTGCCTTCCAGTCAGTGTCATGATGAATGACTGATTTTAATGCTCTGTATTCTGGATTAATGCAGTATACTTTATTTGGTTTTGCTTTATAAACTATTCCTTGCTGACTGTTCAGGTATGGCATGTGACTGTCCTGCTCATTGCTCTAAACGTTGTTTGCTGTGCTCTCCAAGTCTTTTCTTCGAAAGATGTGCTTAGCAGCTGGTGTGCAGGATGAAATAATTTAGGACCAGTCTGCTGAAAGTTTTCTGACTGTTCTGTCATGCAATACTATCATGCTAGCTACTGGTTGTCTACTGTTCGTCTTCTATCCACGTGCTTGAAATGTTCTGAGTTCTTCATCCTGCTTTTAGCTGAGATTTGTCAGAAGTTGTTTTTTGAAGCTATGTGGCTTCAGCAAGAAGAAATGTTTTATACGAGTTGAATCTCTTACTCCATTAAATAATTTGTCTCTTTGGTGATGTGTCTTTGTTTCCTGTCCCCTGATTACTTTTCCAAAACGTTTGTTGATTTCAACCCATCTGACAGAAAGGCAAGTGAAGTTAAAAAAAAAAATTTTCTGCAGGTTTCATGAAACTAGGTAAGGAGAGAAGAGGGATCCTAGGGGGGATGCTCTGAGAGGAAGAGAGTAAGACAGACACTCAAGAGTTAACGTTATTAAAGCTATCCTTAAAAATATCCTGCACAAGAAAAGATTCATTCAGACATAATATATGAAAACTTGGTAGACAAGCCAGTGTTCACAGAATGATGCATTTAACTTGGTCAAGATAGAATTCTCTGCAGTCGTAAACATATTTTCTTTGCCAGCTGTTGGAGCTTAAATACTTATGACTGCAGTTCTCTGGGTATGTGTGAGAGATTTGGGTGGCAAAGATAAACTTTGTTTGCAAATAAACAAGTGTGGGAGCACACTGGTTACAGTGGAAAGCAGTAGAAACTGGATTCTATGCCTCTCCTGTTACCCTGAGTTCCTTTAGTTGTAGTCTCAAATATTTTAGATTTTTGTAGTTACTACACCATAGGTGTAGTCCAGTGCTGTCCACTTCATATGCCTGTAACACTGTCGGTATTCAGAGTGGTTTATAAATGTAATTAATGCTCACAGGCACTCCTGCTGCGCAAAACAGATTTTTTTCATCTTCAATTACTCAAATTGCTCTGTAAGCTCTTGCATCTTTTTTGCTGCTACTAGGAGGATGTATTTCAGATTATAGATACTGGCTTGTAAAGTAGACATCACAGGTTCTGTAACTCACTATGGTGGACTTTCCCAAATAACTTGTTGAAAAGCAGAATGACTTCAGAAGACATAATTCTTATCAAAGGAGGCAAGCTTAATGTAAAGAAACAGTATTTCTACCAGTTCTATTTCATGGTGTTTTTCGGTTTGCCTTTCAGGTGGCAACAATTACTTTAGGCATGGGCTGCCTGTATGTATGGAGCTTATCTGGAAAGTCCTTTAGAAAAGTAGGAAGCTTCTTTTCTCTTTACAGAGAAAGAGTGAAGATGTCTAATATTAAAGAAGGGACTTGGAGTTAAAAATCCTAAACTGAGCGTGAAATTTGGCTTAGTTCTTAGATTTGGTAACTTTGAACGAGTCTCATTGTTTTTCCTGATGTACAGGAAATTTTGAATAGGTGTCTGATCTTGTGAGGAATTGTACAGGTTCTAAAGCGATAACATGGGTTCCTGCCTTTAAAAATAAAAATGGTGGCAATGTGAGAAGGGGAACTTCTCTAAAGCACTGTGGCAGCTAAACTCTAGGCAATGGCTGCACTGGCAGTCTGCTAGAGCCTCACTTGTCACTGTGTAAGGGTGGGTAGTTTGCAAAGTCTGACTGGGCATCTGCATTTTTAAGTAATGTTGTGCAGGCTCATCAAAACGCATACCCTTAAAAATAAACATTCTTTATAGTACTATTGGAAAAAGGAAGAAAACTATTTGAAGTTACGGGATGAATGTGAAGTATTTGGGTCTGGGGTACCTTTTTCTGTTCAGGTGGAGAAAAGATCTCAAGATAGAATAGTAAAGTAGTGGGAAGAGCATTTCCAAGTGGGTATGTTGCATGATGGATGCTACTTCCTGCGTTCTGGAGATACCATGCTGTAGGTAGGCATTTGCATTGTCAGAGTGTGTAGATCAGTGAGGAGACAGGGTAATTGTCAATAAGGGACAACTTAAGATCCCTATGCAATAGAAATCTTTTATGGAATTAATTTCAAATGATTAACTATTAATAATTTATTGTGATATTGACACAAATGTCTGTACGCTTTGCAATCACGTATTTTATTACAAATCTTATTGGCAAGCCTTTTCGGTATATACATCATGGGTAAAAATCCACCAAGGAATATAGAAATTGCATCCTTGTAGTTGCTGCACGGTACGGAGGGGAGGAGGCGGCCTAGGGAGAACAAAAAAGGTGCTTGAGAAAAGTGCAGTCTGCAGTTAGGAATTATTTCATATAAGTATTGCCTATGGCATGGATATTTAAAGAGGGTGAAAAGCCGAATATATTAGGAGCACTAATATTAACTGCTGGTGGTGAGCTGCTGGAGCATGCTCCAGCAAGGTAAAGCAGAGCAGGCCAGACTTGGAAGCCTGCCTCGGATATGCCCTAATGTTTTTTCTTTCGATGACCACGTTCTAGGCGCTGTGTGTGGTGCAGAATTACCGTGCTGGTTGCTAGCACAAGCGACGATGAGCGGTTTTCCGGGAGCCGGTGCCCTCGGTGGGCTGGCACGGAGCGGCCCTGCGCTGTGCCTGGGGCGGGTCGGGGCCGCCCCTGAGCTCGGCCCGCAGGTGGCGCTGGTGGTGGCGCTGGTGGTGGCGCTGGTGGTGGCGCTGGTGGTGGCGCTGGTGGTGGCGCCGCTGTCCGGGCAGGCAGCGCTGTGCCGGGCATCCTGATGGGGCTGTCCCTCCAAGGTCCGCCTCTCAGGTGGCTGCTGGAAACCAGATGGTGTTTGATCAGATTTTGATAAATGCATTGGGATCCATTGAGAATCAGGTTTAACATGAAAATAAATAAAAAGCACCCAGGGGAGTAATTCTATTGTGTTTATATTCCTTAGTTCAGATAGGGTTTTTTTTTTATATATATTTTTTGTTCTGTTCCTTCCTTCTACCGTTCTTAATAAGAGCGCGGGACAATTTATCCACATGATGAAATTATATGAAATGTTTTCTGCCCCTTTTTTGAATCGGAAACCTTCAGCAATGCATATAGCACGAGTGAATTTTCAAAGGAAAACTCTTTGAAGTCCTTTTTTCTTTTTTCTTTCTTTGTGTCTCTGTCTCCCCCTTTCTCCATCTCCCCCCCCCCTTCTCTCTGTCTGTCAAGTTCAAGAGCAGCTCAGATGCCATGAATTAAGTGAAGCACAAAAGGGGAAAAGGAGACCCTTTTGAAGAACAAAGGCCTCCCATTAGGCTGCCGTGTTCTTTCTCTGACCAAAATTGCTCCCTACATGGTTTTTATTGCTGTCCACATGCTTGGCACATAAGGTAAATACAGTAGGACCCTCGTTACCTCACACTCTCTCTTCCTCTTCCCTCTTCAATAAATGTTTTGTCTCTTTGATGTCCGTAGTAATTCTTATACTGATTGTTCCCACCCTCATAAAAGCCCCAGGGGTAGTCATGGTGGTGGATAGCATTAGATACTGTGTAAATGCTTCCAGAAAAGAAGACAAACTGCAGCCAAAGAATTTATTTCAGGTGGAAGAGAAGGGGAAGGAAATACAGATGTTTTCTTTTCTTCCTAACACGTTGTCTCTGTCCCTGCTGCACTTTGCATATCTCATTGAAGTTCTTAATTTCTTCCTGTTTGTTTCAAAAAGGAACAAGGAAATGGGACTAAATCAGAGTTGGGAGGAAATGCATCCTAAGAGACTTCACAGAAATATTTTCTTAAGCCACCTTGATTATTTATTTTTCTTTATGATTTGGGCAGCTATTTGTTCCAGAGTTCTGGTGAAAAGTACCAGCTAGGGTTCAGGCTTTGGCAGATCTAAATGTGAACTTCGTAGTGCACGCCTTTTTTGAAATCAATCAGTCAGGCCCTCCTTAATGAAGTGTCTCTTAAAGACACTATTGGGAAGTATGCATGCATATTCATAAAACTTAAACTAGTGTAAACCACTGCACTTTAAACCTAAAATTTCTGCTAAACTTTATGGTACTTGAATGATGGGATTTCCTAACAGTTTAAAAGGCATTTTTATGGCCAAGTTTTGAAAGACGAAAATTATTGTTATGGAATAGCATAATTCATGCCCAAGTTGTATGCTTTACAATTTCCAGACCAGTCTTTTCTGGAATTTGTGATTTATCTTCTCCCAACTTCTGCTTCTTCCCAAATACATCATTTTCAAGGTTATCTGCTTGGTTTCATATTCATTTGCTTTCATCTCCTGATTCTGCATTTTCTCTGACAAAAAAGAATTTTTGTTAGCTTGTACAACACAGTTAAACATATGATGATTAAAATAAAATGCCATTGCATTTTAATTCTGGTTTTGGCACTGCTGCTTAATGCTACCACCTTACCTCATGGGGTATATAATCTTGTGAGTAGGCACTGTTACAATCACATCAATTCCAGAGAAAGCGTCAACAAGGCTACTTAAAGAAATAACAGTGACTTTATTGGTTTATTTTGTAGATGACAAAGCAAGGAAAGCCCACCTTGAAATCTGACTTTTCATGGCAAGTTTGATTTTTTTTTTCCTGTTGATCAAGTTGCATGAGAAACTTTATAATTTATATTGTTTGTAATTAGTCAAACTTTGCTCTTCATGGGAGTAAAGTTTTGCACACCCACACAGGTGCGCACACCCTGTCCCTGCAGAGGAGTTGACCTCACTTCCCTGTCCACTTGTAACTGGATCCAGCCTATCCAGATCCCTCTGCAGGGCCTTCCTACCCTCCGTCAGATCAGCACTTCCTCCCAACTTGTTGCCATCTGCAAACTTGGCTGAGGAGGGTACACTCAATCTTCTTGTCCAGATCATCAATAAAGATATTAAACAGGGCTGGCCCCAACCCTGATTCCTGAGGAGCATCGCTTGTGACCAGATGCCAGCTGAATTTAATTCCATTCACCACCACTCTGGGCCTGACTCTCCAGCCAGTTTTTTACCCAGTGAAGAGTACACCTGTCTAAGCCATGAGCTGCCAGGTTCCCCAGGACAATGCTGTGGGAGACAATGTCAAAGGCTTTGGTAAAATCTAGGCAGACTACATCCACAGCCTTTCCATCATCCACCAGGCCAGTCACCTGGTCATAGTAGGAGATGAGGTTGGTCAAGCAGGACCTACCTTTCATGAACCTTTGCTGACCAGGCCTGATCCCATGGTTGTCTCGCACATGCTGTGTGATTGCATTCATTATCATCTGCTCTATAAGCTCCCCCAATACTAAGGTCAGGCTGACCAGCCTGTAGTTCCCCAGATCCTCCTTCCAGCCCTTCCTATGGGTAAGTGTCATGTTAGCAAGTCTCTAATCATCTGGGACCTCACCAGTTGACCAGGCCTGCTGATAAGTGGTGGAAAATGACTTAGCAATCACCTCTGCCAGCTTCCTCGGTATCCCCCGGTGTATCCCATCTGGCCCCATGGACTTGGCGACAGTCCAGGAGGAGTAGCAGGTCACACTTTCTTACTGAATTGTGGGGGGCTTATTCTTCTCCTCAACCCTGTCTTTTGGCTCAAGGGGCTGAGTACCCTTAGGATAACTGTTCTGACTATTAAAGACAGAAGTAAAGAAGGCATTGAAAACCTCAGCCTTTCCTCGTCCTCAGTGATAACATTCTCTGCCATGTTCAGTAAAGGCAGGAGATTCTCCTTGGCCATCCTCTTGCTGTTAATATATTTCTAAAAATCATTTTAAATCATTTTTAGCAATGGTGGCCAAGTGAAGTTCTTGCTGGACTTTTGCTTTCTAATTTTCCTTGTGCATACCCTCACAACATCCTCATGCTTCTGCTGAGTTACCTGTCCCTTCTTCCAAAGATCATAAACTCTCTTCTTCCCAGAATCTTGGCAAAAGCTCCCTGTTGAGACAGGCTAGTCTCCCCCAGTGGCTAGTCTTACAGCATCTGAGTACATCTACTCGTGGTAGGTGTGGATGCTGTGATTAATGGCAGCAGCTATAGCTGCCTGAGAATGGAAGACAAACCTTTGTTCTGTCTTTCCTCTCCCACTTGTCATGCACCATTTCTCATCTAGCCTCTTCTGTTGTCATCTGATCAGTGTCCTTGTTCTCAGTAGTGGAGCTGTACTTGCAGTCGTCTTCCGCGGTCTCACAAGTCTGAGCCAAGTCCTGCTTCCCCATCTGCATGCAGGGCTGTTCTGTTTGCTGAGCTTATGCTGACAGCTGGAGCAGAGCCTTTGTCTGGTCCTGAGCAGGAGATGCAGATGATGCCATGCCAGGATGGTTGCAGCAGCAGCTGGGAGCAGAGCAGTGGGTGAGGAGTTGCTGCCATCACATCCAAGGTTTAGCTACAGCAACTGACTACTGTTAACCACCGATCACTGATATGGAGGTGCTTTTGTTGGGAGTTGTGCTGTGTACCAAGTGTAATTCACATATTGCTGATGACAACAGCCTGTAAACCACTAGCCTAAAAGGTTAGGCACTGTAAGAGGAAGTGTTTCTGATGTTGGTGGGGCTGTGTCATGGAACTTAGTAAAATGATTGTAATACTAGTTGGAATTCCTATAAAGATGGAAAGGAACTTGCATATCAATAAGTGTTGCCAATGCGGTATGCCGTAAGTGCCAGATTGTGTTGGAAGGAATACTTAGAAGCTAATAGGAGAGTATTTTTTCCCAGGAACATCTTGTAGTGAACTTGAGTTTTTCAATTCCATCTGATCATCTTTTTTTCTGTAGGAACACATAACATACTGGTGAAAAGCTAGCATAATTGTTTTGAGAGAGCTGTTTTTCTACCCAATATTTAAACTCTGGAAGGGACCACTGTGAATTCTTAATCATGTGTCTCCATAAAACAGGCTTATGGCCTGAATTTTATGAGCTTTATTTTGTAATTTCTGTACAAAGCCCTGTGACACACAGAAGTAGAACCTTCTTTCTTTCGAAGACTTCTTGAAATAAGCAGTGAAGTAACATGTTCCCAGGAGGCTTAGTTTCAATTACTCAAAACACTGTTCTTTCCTTACCTGAACTGTAAATTTTCGACAACACCATCTGGTGTCTTGAGGTAGAAACCCACAATGGAAAAGACTTCTATTTGTGAAATAAGCTGAACGTCCTTAAGAAGTGGTGATGTCTTCAGAAGAGTTTTGCATCACCGTGTTGGCACTCATAAAAACAGATTTCAGCCAAGATTCATTCCACAGCTTCAAAAAGCACTGAATGTGGCATGTGAGGATACGAATCTTGAAACCAGCTGAAATAGAGCTAGATCCAGTGTTGTGAAAGTGAGGGCATGGAACACTCTGTGGGTTTTGTGATAACAATTTGGATGAGTTTGAACCTATCACTCTAGAGAGATTCTGCTCTTTGCCACTGGTTGTGTATTTCTGCCAGTTCTGCTATCATCTGCCTCCGAGTTGATATGGCTGAAACATGTCCTCCAAGAAAAGAATCCCATTCAGCTGGAGCAGCAAGTCATCTTAACATCATGACTACGAAGTCTCTAAAGCTAGTAGGGAAATGCAGGGATGAAGGAGGAAGAGGGTCAACTGTTGAAATGGCCACTGCCATACCTGATCCGATGGTGAGATCACAGGGTGCCGTCAGCAGGCTGTCCTGTCACCAAGTGCCTTGCTAGCCTACGTGCGGGTTTTTTTGTGACCTAAACTCCTATACCTCCCTGAAAAACACTTCTGAAAAACAGGTTTGGGATTTTTGTGTTCTTTTTGCTAGAGTTGTGCTTAAAATAAGATTGTCACCTTGCCATTATATTTTCAAGATCTCTGCTTTCTTGCAAGTCTTGTAGTATCCTGAATACTTCTTAGTACTAGTGCCAAGCTGCCATATGTGACTCAACTCTACAGACTGAATATTTGGTACTGAGATTAAAAGGATTTTCTATATCTAACTTCCTCCTGCAGTGTGAGAATGGAATTCATTTCTTTCACACTGGTGCCACCAGAAGTTTCTCGGGTTTGTCTTTTGAGCTCTTAGTCATTTGGGAAAGGCTTGCTTATCCCAGCTCTGAAATGTGAGTGAGGTTGGTTGTTCTAGTCACTGAGATTCTCACAGGGTCAGTCTAGGATAAATGATCCATTACATCATCTGTTCCTTCCCAAAGGGCTAATATTTCTTATTAGATTCCTGGTAGAGCTTTGGGAGTGTAACTACTCTCATAATGCAAAATGTAAAATTTATTAAGTTAAAACAAATACAGTGTTCTGCAGCTTATTGTTTGGTTTCCAGACAACAGTAAGCAAGACTTCAGGCACTTCAAACTGTAGGAAAAGTTTCTGAATTCTCTACCACTTTAATGGGCTCTTTTTCGCTGGCTTACTTTAAATTACAGCATAGAGATTTTTATTTAACTTGTTTCTTGTATTAGCAATCTTTTTTTCAGGCAGCTGTGTGAAACTGATACTTTGGGGAAGTTTTACAATTGTATGTTGTATTTTGATTACTGAGTAAAACTTGCAGAGTTTGTTACTGTTCTGGTGTGTTAAATTGGTCTTATCAGGCAGGGAAAGAAAAGGTTTTGTCTGCCTCATGCTTGAGGTTTTCCTTGCCTGAGAGCAAGATAAAATGGGAAAATAATTAGGTGCAGGAACACCTGTTCGACCAAATTCAGTAGAGCTTCCTTTGAATTTTTTAGCTCAAGAGCTCTGGGAAAGGACTACCTGTCTGTTTTGCCGTAATAGTGTGGACTTCCCAACTGGACATTAGAAAAGGAGACTGGACTTTACCTGCAAACAGGTTGCCTTGTGGTAACCAGTTACACAGAAGGATGAACAGTAACTGTCCATATACAAGTCTGCAATCTGCTTTTCTTGAGGACAGAACTCATCTAAATTATTTTACACAGCTGTTCAGCTCAGATTGACATGTAACTTCTGGTGTTGGACACTTGTTTTTCTTTTGCATGGCATCCTCCCAGGTTAGAGTGAAGGAAACATCATCTTCGATGTGCTTCTGTTTCTGGAGTCAGCAGGAATGTTAAGACAGTTTCATCACCTTGATTACTGGGCCTGGGGGTGCTGGCTTCTGTCCCCAGCTCTGGTGGCTTTTTCCCTGAGTGACCTTGGTCTGTATGTTTCACTGTAGTGTCCTTTCCTCCTTTTTATCCTACACACATTTTTATTGTTTGAGATGGAGACAGTGGCATTGTGTTCCGGAGATTTTAAACACAACTGATGAATCTAGTCCTGACTTAATCTTGTCAGTTTGGGTTCTTTTGTCCGAAGTCACCCAGCTGTCTGACCTTAGCAGTGCTTGGCCATGCTTTTAAAGTCTGAAAAATCTCCAAAATTACAACAATGTACAATCAGCCATCCCAATTTAGATTACCAGTGTCAAATCCAGTGAGCTATTTTTTGAAGACTGCGTGCTTTCTTTTGAAGTGGAACATATGCTTGTTATTTCTCATCAAAACAGAAAAACAACCAAAAAACCCACACCAACTGTAATTCTTCATTTCTGTTGTTTGTTTTCATTTTCATCGCTCGTGGATGCTCATGGATGCAATCTGGGCTATTCCTGCTCAATTACAATCTATTTGATCTCACCATCCTTACAGTTTTTTGGTGCTGCATGTCTGAATGTGGAGATTCTTGGACTTACCTTGCACTCAGAACTACTTTCAGCTGATCTTCTCTGTTCTGGGATTGGAGTCGAGCCATATATTTCTGTTTTACATTGCTCATTGTCAGGCAGGAGGGATTTTTACAGATAGCTGAGGCACTAAGGGCAAGCTGGTTAAGGTGTCTAGATACAGTGCTTCTCTCTTGTGGAATTACATTGTTAAAGGCATCATCAGGGTAAAATTGCTGCCTAATTATCTCCTGTGGCTTTTCTCATGACTTGTCCCCATGTTAGAAATAAGGAGGTATGAAACAGGTCTCTTATGCCCAAAGTTAATACGGTGAATGTTGAACTTCTTTCGTTCTTCATAGATCAGGATTTTACACCTTTTGGAATATTAACCCTTCCGTTAGAATTTCATGCTAAAAGCAAGAGCAGTAGCAAAGAAGGCCATGAACTCTGTATTCTGATCACACCTGTTTCTTTTTCTGCTTGCCACGATGCAGCAGTCTATACAGAGAAGATAGGGCTTCTATTATAACCTAAACTCTGAGTTACATCCTTTCTTCTGCTTTGGAGCTGCTGCCTGGCATTCACTGTTGATGAGCACCATGTTCCCTGCGCCCGTTCCTGGGCATTGTACCCACGCTGGAGGAGAGTAGTTCTGCGGAATGTAATTCTGCACTGAAGTCTCATGGACACCTTTGATATCCATTCTTGGAAAGCTTAATTAACAAAACTAATTACTATTTCAAATGGATCTACATTTGCCAGCGTGTATGAACATTCAGAGTAAGTAGAAAGGAAATGAAGCTGTCATGTTTGTGGCTGCTTATCAACTCTTATGTCTAAAGCTCAGCTCTCTGGGGGAGTTATGGGCATGGCCCAGCAGTTCCTTTCCCCAGAAGATGCAATTTTCTCAGCTGAGAGAACACAGGTTTCCTAAACAGAGACTTGCTGCTGACAATCCACTTAATAAATAAATAAACCAGGGAGTAGATAGAACTCCTGTCTCCTGGCTCACCAGCGCGCACTGAAACGCGTGTGATCCCAGGCCGCTGAGAAGCGGTGTTTGCGGTGGTGCTCGCTGTTGGGAGCAATGCATGTACTTTCTTCGTGCAGCCCTTTGAGAGGCCGTTGTGCTTATTCCTCGGCTTGTTGTGTAGCCGCGGCGTGGTTTTGCTTTGTTTCAGCTCAGAAAATTGCTGCTGCTGTTGGCTGCGCAGGTTTGTTCCGCGAACGCAGGCTGGAAGTCTCAGGAGGAGGGCGAGCCTCGCAGTTCTAATCTCTCCGTGCGTTGCCTCTGGTCAGGCAGTGGATTGTTTTTCTGGTTTTGCTCCTCCGGGTGGCATCTGTCTTCAGGAGAAATTTCCTTACAGCCAAGCGTCGACTGCTGAACTGTGGCTGTCTCACTATTGCTGTTTCTGACTGCTAGGCTGAATTAATTGTGTGAGCAGTTCTAATGTGGGTGCTTGAAATGTTTGTGGCCGTGCAAAATGGAAGGGTTGCTCTTACAGAAATTTCTTCCCTTCCTCTGTAGCCTTTTTAGTTATTCTTGCTTCCCTTTTTATTTTATTTTTTTTCTTGAATAATAACACTTCATATTTCAAATGTATAGGATTATTTTTGTGCCACTTGGGATACCATTTGTATCCGTTAATGCCTTTTGTGATCTTTTTGTCAATTTGAGTGTTTCACATGCCTACACAGCATTTCACTCCAGTTTTTCAAGCTTTACCTCACTGTGACTTTCTGGTTTGATGCTTGTGTTATAAACTAGTCAATTGTGTATTGCTTGCTCAAAATGATAGACTTTATATAATTGATTTGGTATTCCTTGAAGGTTTGTCTTAAATTCCTGTCTTAAAGGACTGGAAAACTGTTATTTGAAAGATTAGGTTCAAACTACTTGATGCACAAAATTACAAATGTGAACCGTACAGCCGTACACAGCCAGATGCTGCAAGATCAGCACAAACCTGACAAAGTCTGGGAGGGATTCTGCTCTTGTTTAGGTAAAGACTTGAACAAATACATGCGACTTGCAGTGTTCCCCAAAGGCTGAAAGAAATGAATTCTCTCAAATCAGAGTGTGAATTCTCTGGAAAAGTTTGCTCCACTGAGAACACCTCTCAGCATCTCCGGGGACTTAAAACTATAAAGGTCTTTGGTTCAAAGCAAGCTGGAGTTTGCACAGGGCAGGGGGGGAGAAATAATTAATCCAGTGAAGACTGCAGTGCACAGGTTTTTTTTTTTTTTTTCTTGGAGAAAGTGGTTGTGTTCTGTGCTAGCCGAGTTACCTTGCTTTTTGTTGAAATATCCTGGTAGGAATAAGGGAAGAGCTTTGAATGTTCATTTTTGAAAATTGTTTCATTTTTCAAGAAATCAAGGTGCTCTGGGCTGGAATAGTGACTTAGACTGTTCATACCTTTTAAAACTTAAGCAATAATAATAATGATAATAATAATAAAACCCTAACAATTGCAGTTGCAAATAGTCTTCCAAATACAAAAGAAATGTGTTGTACAGTGTTTGTATTGTTTTGCCTGCAGTGAGCTACTCAGTGCCTCTGCTACTGGAGAATTTTACTAGTCATTGGCAGAGCAAAGTTAGCAGGGCTTCAATATCTCAGTAGCTTCTGACTACCTGAACAAAAGCATAAATTCTGTGCTTACTTTTTGCTCATAGGGAAATCATGGCTATTGACAAGTTAAAAGTACAGTGTATATAAATGGGTTAAATGCTGTTAAAATAGTGGAAATGTTACTTAGCATTTACTGAGGCGTGAAACATAGTGTAATGTAATGTAGCCTGCCTTCGCTTCATAGTAACAACAGTAATTTTTTCAGGAGGAGAAAATTGAACACAGCTGTCATGAAATAGATACTAAAGCTTTACTGAGATGGCTTTGACTACTCCACTCCTGCTAAGTTTATTTATGCAAACTGTTCTGGAGTCCAGGGCTTTTGGAAGTGTTTGTGTTGCTCCGGTGCATTTTGAGGTTGTTTGATGTGCGGAGAGGTTCCAAGTGGCAGCGCTGCTTTAAAATTAAAATGATTTTTTTTTTTCATTTCAGCATATGCTATTTAAAAAGGTGTGTTGCTCCAAGTGAACTCTCTTACTTGATTTGAAAGAATTTCCTGAGGAGGAACCTGGAAAAACACTGCCTGTGGAAATTTCCTCCTTTTCATGGGGCAAGGTGGGGAAGTATTGAGAAACAGAAGTTAGAACTTAAAAATGGTTAATTTCCCTACCTGATAAAACTACTTTTCAGGCCAATGAGCCTGTGGAGTCAACTGTTGTGTCCAGTGAAGTTTGATTAAGTTTGAGCATAACATTTCCCCTTGTACAAAACTGGCTCTCTAGGCTAGTCCTAGAGCACTTACTGTTCCAGTCCTTACTTCCAGCATTTGCATTCTGTGCATCTTCTTTGAACCCTAGGATTTTTTTTCTTTACACCTTAAAAACACAGTGCACTTGTGAATCTGACAAGGTGGATTTAAAAGAGTGACATCTCCTCAAGCTGAGGATGGGAAGCTGTGGAATACACACACACAGCATATTATAGAGCAGGGGAGAACGCAAGGAGATTCAAGAGTAGAGTAATTATACCTTTATCAGGTTTCCAGATGGCAGGGAAAAAAATTACATATTGACAGAAGGTCATATTTTCTTTCTTTGGGAACACGTTTTTATTGTTAACCTGCTGTTAACCTAGTTTAGATACGATACTAAAAGCCCGTGAGCTTTCTTAAGCCTCAGTTTGACAAAAGCTTCTAGGTAGTTGTATTTCCAAAGCCAGATGTCCAAAGAAAGGTGAGGTTATTTGATCACGCTGGCTGTTGTTCCATCCGTTGTCCAGTTGGTCACGTTTGACGGGGGCATGGAGGTCTCAAGGGGACAGCTAGGTTCTTAGGCATTTCCTAGCAGGTGGTGAAATAGAAGAAACTCTGCTACTGTTCCTGTGAAAGGGAAGAATTTGGTAAGAATGGAAGTCTCATCAATTATCAGAAAATTAATGCAGGAAAGAGACCTGTATGAAATATGCCATTACAGGTAGACAACTCTTTCATAGGGTGAACAGTGCAGTTACATTTAACTGCATCGATTCTTTAATCTTGTTCTTGGGAGACCGTACACACCATCATACAAGCACAACAGAGGGAATAAAGCAGGGGTGGAAACAAGTGCAGGGGCACAGAATTTGTTTCTGAAGACACAGTTGCCAAAAGAAACAGTTGCCAAAGGGTGACTTCTCTGCCAGGTGGATTCTTGTACTGGGGTGATGCAAGTTTTTAAAAATCTTTTCTGGAAATGAGAACATGCAGAACAGCTTTTTTGTAGGTGGAGTCTCTGATCTATCAAAAGGAACAAGCTCTTTAGTCATAATCTAGTTAGAAAAAATAACTGCAAGATGCAAACACTTCGGAAAAGAACCTTTGCCCATTGAATTGTATTGCCACTGCCTGTGTTTTCATAGCATTTCTGTCCTGCATTGTTTCAAGGGGGAAAAAATTTGTATAAGTTTTCACCAAAATGTGAAAACAGTATTTAGCCACCTACGTTTTCTTGAAAGCCTTTGTTCTGAAAAAATACATGGTGTGTGTAAAAAGACGGAGAGCTTAATGAAAACTCTGAAATGGAACAGAATTGCTGACTTTTTTCTCCATTAGAATATTACACATCAGATCTTAGTCAACCCATGATAAATATGTTTACAGTTTCAGCTCTGTTTTGTTCTTCAATACCATAGTGCAGAGAGTAGAATCACCCCAGAGAGTAATGAGAAGTTCATGAACATCTTTTCCTTTTCTGTTAGGTGGAAGGAGAGTATACAGAACTCAACTTTATGGATGCTGTTTTTTTTTTTTTTTTTTGCAATCGGAGCAGTACATCAGCTAATTTTGAACATGCTTACCTTTCAGCTGTTAATCAATAAAACTTAACTAGTAGTTCTAAGAAATGGTGATTACTTCAGCTGTCTTGAGAAAATTATTGAGAAAATGTTAATACTATAGCAACATCTGCTGTGGCTTTCTCTTGACGTTGTTTGATGCATTAAATTTTGCACATTGTCTTGTATTTAAAGGCAGCTGAAAACATGAGTGCAAGTGTGTGTTTAAGATCTGTGGGTGGTCACAGTCCAATGCTTTACTTAAGAGGAAACCTCACTTAATGTACAACTGCTAAGGTACCGGAGAAGATAACAATTGGCTACCAACAGCAGCTGCTCTGAACTGGTATGAGATGATGACTTTAGTGACTCCTAAGTATGTGTATCTGATTACAACATTCTTTAGGCACTTTCCAGTATAACCATACACTGCTGTTTCAGGATGAGGAGTCTCCTGAAGTTGTGGTTCTACATATAGATAAGTCAACATAACAACTCTCTGAAGCTGAAATGGGGAATACTGTCCCCTTTTTATTCATTGCCTCCAGCCTCACGTCCTTATTTTTCTTCCCCTCCCCTTGGAAAGTCTTCTACCATTCAGGCAAGGTATATCCTTCCCTTCTGGAGGGATCTCTCTAACAAAAGTCAGCAGGACATACCTATAGGAGATGTGAAATCCAGGTGGGGTTTGTGGCCTCTAAAAAGTAGCAGTGGTAAGCCATCACATCACAGAACCTGGTCTGTTCACACTCAAGCAGAATTTGTAAGATTACCTTTCTAAGTCTGCCACTGGAAGGACAGACCATTTCCTCTCTGTCCTGCTCCTTCATGATTCAGTTTCCACTCCTGTGGCTGTTTTCGATGAGCACCGAGGCCACTGTGAAGGGAAAGATAGAGCTATCATGTTTTGACTGGGGGAAGGAAAGAAAACGAGGACTTTATTTTAGTGGTGAACAGTTATTAGATGGAAATGGTTATAAAATCTAAATGTATTGTGAGGCTGTGTTTTAAACAAAAATTTAAACCAAACAAGGTTGTTTATGTTCAGTCCCACCATCACTAGAATATGCTCCATTACACTTGTCTGATGCCATAGACATCCAGGTTTAGGGGACTGAGCAGGCAAAAATTGTCAATTGAGTGCTGGTATAACCCCAAAGAACATATGGGAAAGGGGGTGGAGTGGTGCGACTACAACTTTGTCAATTAAGATTGTCTACACTGTCACATGCAACAGCTACTTCTATAAATTCAATAGATGGGGTAGTTGACATCCATAATGCTATCAAGGGGGAGATATTACATGTCAGAATAATCATAGAATGGCTTAGGTTAGGAGGGACCTTAAAAGCCCATCAAGTTTCAACTCCCCTGCTATGGACAGTGTTGCCACCTAATAGATTAGGCTGCCCAGGGCGCCATCCAGCCTGGCCTTGAATTTGTCCAGGGATGGGGCATCCGCAACTTCCCTGGGCAACCTCTTCCAGCGGAGGGCCACAAAGATGATAAAGGGTGTGGAGCATCTCCCTTATGAGGAGAGGCTCAGTGATCTGCGTCTGTTCAGCCTGGAGAATAGAAGGCTGAGAGGATCTTATTAATGTCTACAAATATCTAAAGTGCGGGAGGTAAATGGACATGGGGAATCTCTTTTCGGTGGTGTTTGGGGACAGGATGAGGGGAAATGGACTAAAACTGGAACATAGGCAGTTCCGCACCAACATGCGGAAGAACTTCTTCACGGTGCGGGTGACGGAGCACTGGCACAGGCTGCCCAGGGAGGTTGTGGAGTCTCCTTCCCTGGAGATATTCAAGACCCGCCTGGACGCCTACCTGTGTGACTTGCTCTAGGGAACCTGCTTTGGCAGGGGGATTGGACTCGATCTCTCGAGGTCCCTTCCAACCCCTACGATTCTGTGATTCTGATCTCACCACCCTCTTAGTGAAAAATTTCATCGTGACATCTAATCTAAATCTCCCCACTTTCAGTTTAAAACTTGTCCTACCGCTGTCTACCTGTGTAAAAACGTTGATTTCCCTCCTGTTTATAAGCTCCCTTTAAGTACTGGAAGGCTGTAATGAGGTCTCCCTGGAGCTTTCTCTTCTCCAGACTGAACAAGCCCAGCTCCCTCAACCTGTGTCTTCATAGGAGAGGTGCTCCAACCCTCTGAGCATCTTTGTGACTCTCCTGTTGGATATGCATCAAAAGCTCCACATCTTTCTTGTGTCAAGGGCCACAAGCCTGGATGCAGTACTCCAGGTGGGACCTCCTGGGGGCAGAGTGGTGGACGACAATTGCCTCCTTCTCTGTGCTAGCCACTCCTATTTTGATGCAGCCCAGGATGCAGCAGCCTTGGCTACAGGCGCACGCTGCTGGCTTTTGTCCGGCTTTTTGTCTACCAGGATTCTGTTGTGGTTTGGCCCTGCAGGTAGTGGAGTACTGCACAGTCATTCACTCACTTCCGCCCTGCCTCCCCCGTGGGATGGGGGAGAGAATTAGGAGAAAATAAAGTAGAACTCATGGGCTGCGGTAAAAACTACTTACTAAGACAGAAGCAGGAAGAAGAAAAATAATAGTGATGATAATTTTATACATACACATAAAAACAAGTGATACACAAAGCAGTTGCTCACCACACAGTGACCAGTGCCCAGCCAGTCCCTGTGCAGCGGCCCTCCCTGGCTAACTCCCCTCAGTTTTATAGCTTTTTCATGTCATGTCATATGGTATGAAATATCCCTTAGGTCAGCTGTCCTGGTCCTGTCCCCTCCCAGCTCCTTTCCTGGCAGGGCAGTACCAGAAGCTGAGAAACTGAAGCGTCCTTGGCTCTGTATGGCACTGCCCAACATTGGTGTGTTACCAGTATCGCTTTTTTCCTGAAGTCACAACATAGCATCATACCAGACACTATGAGAAAAAACAGCTTCTTTCCGAGCTGAAACTAAGACAGACCCCTAAGCCCTTCTCAGCAGGACTACTCTCAAGGAGTTCTTCTCCCACTCTGTTCACATATCTGGGGTTGTCCCAGCCCAGGCGCAGCACCTTGCACTTGGCCTTGTTGAACCTCATTATGTTCACTTGGGCTCACTTCTCGAGCTTGTCCAGGTCCCTCTGGATGGCATCCAGACCGTCATGATCTCTGCAGATAAGACTACGTTTCATCAGTCCTCACAAAGAGTGAGTTACAGTGAGAATAATCAGGAGTTTGTGAAAAATATGAATCAACAGAAGAGATAAAGGAAGCTCTAATGGGCAGAAGGTACTTGACTGGGAGTGAATATGAGAAGTTGTTCTTGGTGGGTTCTTGGCAATCATGTTCCCATAGTGACAGGAAAGCACCCAGTTATCTGCCTCTTATGCTGGACTTGTATTGGACAGATGGAAATCAAAATACAGATCTTATACTTCTTGCATAATTAACATTTGCATCTCACTGCAGTGAGATGTAACTGAGGCCAAAAGATTAACAGGATCAGGAAAGAAAGGGGATTATTCATTTACAGTACATTATGTTAGGTTAAATGAAAGCTTTGTAAAGCCTTTGTAAGGAATTGAAAAACCATTATACAACAGGGAACAAATAAAGTGCTAACTAAAGGGGATTAGGAAGAAACTTGTCTGATAAGTAGGCTATGCCATGGGTGTCCACTGTGAGGTTTCTTGTACCTAGTATTAATCAGTTAGGCATGTTTTAGGTGAATCATCTCTTTGCAACAATTCTTACGTCCATTTTCACAGGGGTTATCTGTTGATTGGAATATAAATGTGTAGCTGGAAAGATTTCTTAAGGAAGCAAAGTTTAAATTCAGCTATGCACAAGATCTCTTTCCAGGAGAGTGAGCCTCTGGAGAAAGGATAGGGTCTGCCATAATCAAAGCAGGACTAGAAACCCGACGAAGAAATAGCAAGGATGATTACTTACAGCAGTGGTCTATGATGAAAATTGTAAGTGAAGAAGAACACGTGAAAGGCAAAATCAATGCTGGGGAGATCAGTGGTATTAACGTCATCTCTTAGGGAATTGTAACAGCATGGCTACAACAGTTGGGTGTAAAAAGAACTGAACATACCTCTGATTTCAAGTGTGGTTAATGTCTTAAACTAAAAATCTATGTTAAAAACCAGTGAGGTGAGCTAACCACCAGTCAGGGGCTCTTAATGTGATGTGGGTGCTACTGTAATCGGGCAGGACTAACAAACAGGAAACTTGAGTAGTCAAACTGCTTCATTGTGCAGGTAGGACAAATTAGCTGTAAGCTGAAGTAGTGCTGTGAGGTTCCAAAGCGTACCATGAAGTAAAAAAATTGAAAGAGTTGTGAGGGAAACTGTTGGAAGGAGCTTTCAGATCATGGAGTCTAGCTGTTGACTGTTGCAGCCAAGTAGTCCCTGTGAGTTACAGATCTCAGTGAGATACACAAATACTGATGGCTGATATTTTCAATAATATAAAAATGAGGGAAATCAAAGCAGCTTAAATGAGATGGCTCATTTAAGTTATCCCTCTGCTACTTGGTATCTACTTTACATGAATAAAAGCTGCTTGACATACAAGTAACTGCCCAAATACTGCTATTTAAAGGGATTTTACAGATATTTTTTCTCAAAAAAAAAAAAGTTTACTAAAAAAATAAAAGTAGTTAATTATAGAAGTAGAAACATGTAAAGCATGTCCCCTTCCTCCTCTTCCTTTTCTTATGGCTGCGGGAGAGGAGTCCAACTAGAGTCTGGTCTTCAGTTATCTTTTTGGTGGCTTGAGAGAGCAAGCATCCCAACTGCAGCTTCCTCACTTTGCTAACTGCTTTCCTTCTAAAACAGCAGCCTGTGTTTGCTCTCTGGAGTGGTTCTGTCCTGGTTAGCAAGTAAGGAGAACAGGCATGGTTTGGAACACCTTGTCTGATGTGGTCATACGGAATTACAATGTTCTACCTTTCTGAAGCTGTCAGAGTACAAGTACATGAGGAATTGTTTGGAATAATACCCTAATCTGTTTTTCTTGCTTGTATTTAACAAGCTGACGAGTTTCAAGCAATACCAATAAATGCCTCCATTGCAAAATTGACCTATAGGTCTCGGTTGGATGTCACCGATGAGGAACGAATACTGCTGCATGTAGGATTTCATGAGGCAAGGCAACCCACCGCAGCAGCTCGCTGTTGAAAGCAGCAGCATCTCTCTCCATGCCTGCAGCCACTCTCTGCTTCTATCTAAGCAAGTTCCTGTGCTAGTTAAACACCTCTGCAGACTAGACTGATAAAGCCAGAAAAACTCAACCAACCAAAAACAAAAACAAAAAAAAAAGAAAAGAAAGGGAAAGAAATAGTGAGTTTTAATTTTTCCCCCTCTGGTGGCAGTGAGCTGTGGGGCTGACTGAGCAGCCTGTGGAGCTGCAGTCAGCAGGTGTTCTCTGAAAATGCAGGGGTGAGCCTGCATTGTAACACGGCTGGCAGTTTGCAGACTTCTTAGCCTGTTTTCTGAAGAGGTTACCCCCCTCTCCCTATTAAGCTTACAGATTTGAGCTGGCATAACTGAGAACTACCTTATTTGCTGATGAGGAAAAGGGTCAGACAGGTTCCTAACTTAGTAACCTCAGGGTCACTGGTGAGAATGCGGTCTTTGAGCATCATTGGGTACTTACCTGCTTCTGAGTGGCCTTAAGAGTTTCCTGACAATGGAGATAAAATGCTGTTCTCAAAGTAAGTGAGTATGGGGAGGGGAAGGAATGTTTGAGGTTATGTATGAGCTGGATTTCTAAAATCTGCACCATGAGTCAGTTTGCATTTAGTAATTTACAATGACTGGAAAGTAATCTCTGTAATTTGTTGATGTTACATTTCAGTAAATCTTAAATGGCCAAGGAAGCTGCAGAGAGATAGGTGATGGGAAAAATGAGCAGGTCAATAATGTGAAAAATGAAAAATATGTAGGTTCATTTCAAAAACTAGAGGCCAGTTGCACTTGTTTGAGTGACTAGATAATTTTTGGTCAATAAAAATAATCTCATATCAATTTATATGATTTTCTGGGGTAGGAGAGAAGGTCCTGTCAGATGAATTTGCTGTAAGCTTTTTCATTTCTTGTTAAGATTAAAGCTTTGTTTTGTAATTGTATTGATAAAATACACTCTTTTATAATGTATTTGATTTAGAGTGGCTTGCTTTATTGATTACCAAATTAAAGTGATACAAAATCAATAGTAACACATACTAAAAGGATTAAGGACAGGATAACTGAAAAATCTCGATGTAGTTGTTAATGGAGAGTCAGAGTCTGCTAGCTGTGTCTTTTGGCAAGCACTCCTCTGTATCTGCTGGTGATCGGGGACAAGTTTGGAGACCTTATTGGTAAAATTTTGAGAAGTTGCTAAGGTTGGAGTTGCAAATATCAGATCAGCTACTACAAAGGGATCTAAGATTCACCAGTCTTTCTGGGAAATGAACCCTGTATTTTAATTTAACCAAAATAGCGTCTACTAAAGGTATAGTGGAGAAGACATGCAGATTCCACTTTTAGAAGAGTCTGTGCTACCACCACGAGTGGTAGCTGCAAGTGATGGTGCTACCACCATGAGTGGTGGTACTAGGAGGCTGCTAATGTTAGAAAAATGAAGATGTTTCTGAGAAGAGTCGTGAAGGATTCAGAATTTGAAAAGCCTGTCAAACTGAATTTAAAATCCAGAGTCTTTGATAAACCAAATTAGATCAAGTAAAGAGTGACTTGCTCACAATACATAAGGGGACTTCAGTATAAGGAAGCAAAAGGTGTATAACAAGGTCCAGTTGCTGGAAACTGATCCTGGGTAACTTTACTCTTCAAGTATGCCTTGCATATATAAAAAGGGACTTCAAGCTGATAGCTGAAGCTAAGAACCTGGAAGGGCTCTATGTCTTGGATTATTTTAATCAGAGTACAGTATCTATTCTATCACCTTGTCTCCAAGACCCTTCAGAAGTCTAAACGCTCACTACCTCTTACCTCCTACCCACCGTCTCCCCCCTTCCCTTTATAAGCGCGTGTTGGGCCAGTGCTGATCTGGCTAAATGATGTTGTAATCACATGGGCAATTTCATTGCAAGTTTATCCTCAGCATGCATCAACTGTCATGAATAGAAACCAGCAGCAGAGATAAGAGCTGGTGAAGACAGAATCAATATGTGCTTAAATCTTCCGTATTTTTGAAATTGTCAAAACCTGCTTCATTTTTGGTGGAAGAGATGCGTATGAGTGAGATTGTGTGTGTATTTGTGTGTGTATTAACACCTGACACTAAATATTTTTGTTATGCCAGTGTTGGCTGGTGTTGTACCTGAAATTCTTTCAACATGACAGGTTCGCTTCCAGTATAGAATCACTTGAATTCTCAGCTTCTCAAATTCCAGACTGTGTATGTCCATCTCAATTCTTTCTGTAAATTGTCTATACCTGGTGTTTGCGATGCTGACTGAAAGACTCCAGTTCTCAACACTTTGCCTTTTATTAACCTAAGATGGACTGTTAGTATGGTGTGTGGTTCTAGAAGTGCAAACTATGCCAGGCCTATAGGGGAATACAAATACAAATCCTTTTTCCTTTTCCCTAATGAATTGTGATTTTTTTTCAATTGAGTGGGCTTGCAGTCATCATTTTTAACACTAAATGGCATGTTTCACTTGCTCAGCGGTTGTGCCCTGTTAAAGCTTTGTGTGTTTCCCTGGTCATTTCAATGCCACCAGCTCAGCTGTTTCTTTGAAGTGCTGCTGATTAGTCGGAAAAGAAATTTGGAAGGGAATGCAGAAAGGCTAGAGAAGAAAACTAAAACTACTTAAGCAAATGAGCACCTTTCAAGTTTGATGAATTAAGGTTAGTTCCCACAGGTGGGGCAGCGGATGAAGTTTGCGGATTCCACGATGTCTTACATATATTGATGGATGAAGAAAATACATAGCTAACTTCCAGTGTACACGTACTGCTCCTATTTGCTTCCATTTCCCTTTTGTACATAGATGTCTAGTCCCATATACGACAGCTGGCATAATGGAGGCCTCTTGAGTGGTTACAAGCTGAATGTTCCTGAGTGAGCTTGCCTTGCTCTTCTTGAAAAGCAGAGATCCCTTGAAGATAGAAGGCTAAGCCAGCTATGAGGACAGGCATTTTGAAGTCAGCACAACTGAGATTGACTGATATCGAGTCTATTTCTATCAATAGCTGGCTCTTCAGAAAGAAATAAGCATCGTGTTGTTATTTTATATTTAGCCACATTTCCTGAGGGAAGAGGTTTGTGTCATTTTTGTCCAACTGTTTCTTTCGCCTCTCCCTCATAAGGAATTGGCCAATTGAAACCAAATTAAACAAATGGTGATGCTTCAGTGATACCAAGCTCCTGTAGCTTTCGTGAAAGTGGTGAAGAAGTGAGAGGTGAAGTCCTAATTCTGTGTACGGTAGGAGAAGCACACTTACTACTCCAGGTGCAAGATCTTTCTTATTACGATTTTTCATGGAAATATCTGCTGTATTTTTGTGCTCAACAGTAGTCAAAGCAAATTCAGTGCTGGGTCTTAAAGAACAGAGCGCAGAGCAAAATGAGAAAAAACAGCATTGTGCCAAAGTCTATTAAATGCTTCTTTGTCCTGCGTACTGTGCTGTGTAGCTCTTCTTTCCCTACATGAAAAAGATGCAGAAAAGCAGCATTGTGTGGAAGCCATTCACACCTTTATGAATATCTGTGTAAGGTAGAGATTATCATCCCAGAAAAGACAGAGCTATGGGAGAAGTCAGTGAAGCCTCATGGAGGAGTTGATGTGGTTCACTGTCTCTTTTTGTGCAAGAACTGGAGGGAATGAAGTAGTGCTACAGAAGATGATATTCATAACAAATTAACCAATGTTCTTCAGTGTGCAATACGGCCATGGAACTGATTGTTTTGGGATGGCTCCGAGAAATTTATGCAGCCTGAAAGGGATGTTGAACAGGTTCATTGGGGAGGGAGAAAATCCCCCAAGGTTAACTTAGTGTTCGTAGACATTTTCTGCCTCAAAGAGTCTAAGCTGTAATTTGTGGAAAGAAAAAAGTTGGGAAGTTCTAGGCCAGGTTGAATGGGGCTCTGGGCAGCATGATCAAGTGGGTGGCAACCCTGCCCATGGCAGGGGGTTGGGGTTGGAACGGGATGGGCTTTAAGGTCCCTTTTGTTGTGGTTTAACCTGGCAGGTAGCTAAGCATCACACAGTCATGCGCTCACTCTCCCCCCTTCCACTGGGACAGGGGAAAGAATTAGGGAAAGAAAAACAATGAAGTGGAACTTGAGGAAAAAGCTATTGACTAGGACAGAAAAAAAGAAGAGAAAATTAGTATAATAGTTATGATAATTATATACAGAACAAGTGATGCAGAACACAGTTGCTCACCAGCTGCTGACCAGTGCCCAGCCAGTCCTCAAGCAGCGGCCAACCACCAGACCAACTCCCCACTGTTTTCTAACTTTTTCCGCATGCTGTCATACATTATGGAATGTCCCTTTGGCCAGTTTAGGTCAGCTGTCCTGGTCCTGTCCCCTCCCAACTCCTTGTGTCCCCTCAGCCTTCCTCACTGGCAGGACAATGTGAGAAGCTGAGAAACTGACATCTCCTTGGCTCCGTACAGCACTGCTCAGCAACAACTAAACCATTGGTGTGTTATCAGCACTGTTTTTCTCCTAAAGTCAAAATATAACATCATTCCAGACACTATGAAGGGAAAATCAGCTCTATCCCAGCTAAAATCAGGACACCTTCCAGCCCAAGCCGTTCTGTCATTCTGTGTACCTTCTGTGGTCCTGCGCTCCAAGCTAAGCATCAGCTTTTTGCCTAAGCCTATAGGGCTGTTGTCCCTTGAAATGACAGTCTGAGTAGCAGAGGGCCGTTCCTGTTTGTGGCCTCATTAAAGAAAAGCAGAGAAAGCACAGACCTTACCTGTCCTCCCGCAGTTCGGATCAGCCCCTGGCCTTCTAGCTGTTGTTTGGCCAGCAGGTTCTGGGGGGGATGGAGGGAGGAGGCTGGGGCAAGGCGTGCAGGAGCAGAGCTGTGGGCTTGGGTGTAGGCTGAAGCAGTGAGTTTGGCATGTGCTGGGCACAGGAAGGAAGGAGAATGAGTAGAAGATGGGATATGAGCTTGTAGGTAGGGAACATAGGTAGTTACCGTTTTTGAGTCACGGGATGACTCTATCTTTAGACTGAGACTTAGAATACGATTAAAATTAGAAATACTAATAGGTACTGGTAAGAGATGCTGCCTTGTGGAAGACGTGTACTTGACCAGAAGGGTTTGAGTTTGGACTCGTCTCTCCGTTCTGTTTTCCTGATTACAGTTTACGGGATGATAGACATTTTCTGAGTGGCGTCCTGTTTGTTAAACTTCAGTACGTTGCAGCAGAAGGGAGAAGCTGTTTCCTTGCAGGCGTTGCTCCTGTTCTGTAAATAACAGCAATTCATTTTGCGTGCTGGGTGGCTGCTGGACTAAGAGCATGTCCACAGTTTTATTTTCCTGTATTAATCAAGGCAGAATGCATGTGCTATTTAGTAGATGTTTCCTTTAGGAGATGCCCTAATTGGTGTTTCATTCGCTGAGTGTTTAAACTCTGTAGCCAGTGTGAAGCAGATACAACCTTTTTCTCGTGGCCAGCTGTGCAAGTTGCCATGGGAACTCAGTGGGGACTATCTGCAGATTACTGCTCTGGGGACCACACCTGGCTTATTTGCATTCAATTTAAGTTGGGGGAAATTCAAAAGAAGAAAAGAGGAGTGCAGAGTAGCCAGTCGGCAGGCAGAAAGGGCTTGTCATTTTGAGACTGTCACATGGGGCCGAAAGCCGCCCTTATTCATGGCTCTGGCAGGCTGGTGCAGGGCTCTGAATTCTGCAGCCGTTCGTGCATTTTGCTGGCGTTGTGAGGCTTGTTAGAAACGAAATGTCATGGGGGCTTTTTGGTTTTATTGCCTCTAACTTAGTTAAATCCCAGTGAATTGGCTAACTTTCTCTGCATATGTAATGATTTCTGTTACAGTGAAGGACTGGGAAGGCGGTATGGAATGCAGCTCGTTCTTTTAAGGTGGCATGTTAGTTCAACGCGGCGCGATATTAAAATGTCAGCGCAATATTGAGTGTTGCTGCAGAGCTCAGCCTAGCTTTTTTTCTGAACACTGAAATTGCTCTCTTTCCAGTGATGACTGTGAGAACTTCCTAAGAAGGCTGTGGAACAATTTTCATTCAAGTCAGAAGCAGTGGTCAGCTAGCAGCTTTCAGACTGTTTGTGGCTGGATTTTTGTGGATTATGGCGTCCTGGCACATAAGTACTTTGCTTCTTTCTTGCTACATTAACTTGCCTGTTGACCAAGGCTGGACAAAAGTGATTATAACAGTACTGTATGCCAACTGCTCTTTGTGCTTTTCACCTACTGTTGCCCTCGTACCACAGGGCTGACAAAATGCCTTGCTGCTGGAATGTCTTACTGGTGTATATCAACTGCTTTCAGAACAGTGGGCTTAGAAGCTTTGGGAAATACGGGAACCTCAGTGCTTGGAGAAAAATAAAAATATCTGAGGGTTAATGGGTGGCTATCTGCCTGTAAACATTCTGTTCTTAGATCAAGAGATATCAGCACAGATGAGATCTTTTCAGGTGCTCTGCCTGTAGTGATGCTGTAGGACAGCATCTTGTTTGTACATTACAGAAACATTTATAAGGTATACTTTTTTTAATTTTCTGTCATTTGGCCAACTGTGATATTATAGGGTTACTAGTACCTATTCATAAATTCTCCAAAGCAATTCCTTGGAGTTCAGTGTTCTAAGTCAGGTCTAAGCTAAAAAGGCTTGCTGGTATAATTGTTAACTGTCAGTCTTCTTTCTGTTAGCTTCTTGCCAGCACTCCCTGTTTTCTCAGCCTTAAAACCTTTTAGTTGTAATGTCCTCTGCAACACATCTGTTGGAAGCAAGTGATTAAGTAGTCTTAGGGTGTAGTAATAGAGTTTCTGTGCTTGAGCACGGAAGCGGTGTAGGAGATCAGAAAGCACATACTGAAGAGTGGGATTGGAGAGGTATGTGCATATGCAAGTATGTAACTGCTAGGAGTTGTTAGGGCTGGGAGTCAGCCTCCCAAAGAGGAGATAAGTAGTTGCTGTGAGATTTTGATTTCTCCTGTTTGTCATGTAAGTCGTGTCATGCAATTCATGAACTGAATGCGTAGTGTTTGAGCGGACTGAAGCTGTGGCCAGTAAAAGTTTTAAGCTAGCAGTGCTGCTGCTGAGGCAGCCTCACCTGATCCCTGGTGGTTTGTTCCTGCCCCCGTGCTGCCTTTGCGCTTCGGTGGAGGAAATAGTTCTGCCCATGGGTCAGGTCACTGAGCCAGGTTAGTGTTTTCTCCCCATGGCCACATTAGTGTTAACCCAGATCAGCTCCCTGTGCAGTTCCAGGTGGCAGCACGAGAGGCAACAGCAGGGTGGGGGGTTTGGTCGGGGCTGCAGCCCCTGGAGGAGTGCTGCCTTGTGCTGGCTCGGCACTGCCACCACAGCTGGAGTAGCAACTGCCATGTAGGCTCCTAACGGCAGCGTCCAATGCGTAATTTTGGTTTCTCTGTGAAAACAGTGAGATACGCGTAGATGGAGTAAGAATTAAAGTCTCTTGGGTATCGCTTCTTAACATTTTCTGTTGATCCTTTTGACTCGATGTTTTTCAGTTGACTTCCTTTACCCTGTAACTTAGGGCTAGATCATGAATCTCCTTTGAGAGGATTCTATATCTGTCACCGTAATGCTTCCAGTCAAAATAGGTTACAGGAACTGGGGCGGTGCGGGAAGATTTACCTCTGCTACGGTTTGCTCAAGAAATGACACATTCCTGTCCTCAGTGGTGCGTGCCCACGTGCACGTAAATAAAATGTGTGCATCTCCCTCTGCAGACACCGCTGCAGGTGGTGGTGATAGTGCATGCCCTTCAGCACTGCTGCTGCTGAAACTGTCCTGGGGGTTATTTCCTGGAAAAGCTAATCAATGCCTTATCTGCTTCAGCGTAGTGTGGCTGCTGCAGCTGGCAAAACTGTGCCCGTGAACGCTTCCTGGAAGAGCAAACGTAGATAATGCTCTCTATGTGTAGTTAAGCTGAGCTTTTTACTACCTGCTGTTCCTAAATTATAAATTAAAGACCCAGGTGCCCAGCAGTTGTTTTGATTGATAGCAAATGCAATCTTGTGTTAGCTCTGACCAGCCAAAATGATAGATGCTTGGTAGGCGTGCGGGTGGATGGAACCGCTGTCCGCGGTGTGAATAACTATTGTTTCCTGCAGACCTCGCGTCTGGCAATTTCTGTTCGATTTGTAACATACAAAGCAGCTTGTCTGGAATTTGGCCTTTTCCTCTTTAAGATCAAATAATTTAGGCTTCAGAAAGAAGCATTCTCCTGACATATCTTGTAGTTCCTACAGGTGTTAATAGTGTCTGGATCAGTGTGCTGGGGGCAGCGAAGCAATATCCTCCTTCAGATTTGAGATGGTTATTAGGGAAGAGATCAAAAGCAGTTTCTGCAAAGGGTGGTGATAACAGCACTGCAACTTCATATCTGACCTGTAGAGGTTTTGCATGGGCTTTTTTTTTTTTTTTTTTCCCTATTAATTTGTTTGGCAAGCACTCAGCATGCTGGCTAGAGCTAAATACCACCTCTGCTGATCTTGATGCATCCACTTGGCTCCAGCAGCTGTCATAATAAACTTAAACTGGTGACTTTGTGTGTATTGTGAGAGTGCACTGTATTTAATGACAAGCGGTGTGGAGGCTCTGGGACTTGGATGGAGCTGAACTGTATGGTTAAGTTATATATTGAATTAGTCTGTTCTTTGTCAAGCCCCCGTTCATCAAGCTAGACTAGTAATTACCACTATCAAAGCGGAGAACAGAGAAACAGCGTGTTTGTATAATGCACTATGCTTTGATTTGCAGGTGAGTTTAAAAATAACGCTTTTTAGTGCTGAGCACCTGTTGCTGTTATGTGGGTGGACCCGGGGAGGCAAATGTAATGCTTTTGGAATGCACATGCAGTGATATTTCAGAAATGTAACAAGTCATACCACTGCTAAAACAAATATTACAGCTCAGTAGCTGAGCTTGGCATAAGCAGCGTTCATACATTGTCAGACAAATCACTTGTGATTTATGTATTTGGGAATATTTATTTTACTCAAATGCTTGGTATTTTTAATGCGTATTGTAATAACTTGAAACTGACAATATTTATGCCATCTTCCCAGTTCTGTGTGTGTATATTTGGAGGGGGGAGAGGGGCAGAATGCTGAGGGTGCCCTGATACAACATGAGCTGCATCTGCATCATCTATTCAGATGCATGCACAACACTTCCAGCAGCCACTGCATGTGTGGAAGGTGTGTTCCCAGAAATGGAAGTAACCACATTAGGGTGTGCTGTGGGAGCTGGCGTGAGCCCCAGGTGAGCATGGGCTGCTCCTTCCTGCAAGGGAGGCTGTCACCTCCTCCTCGTGCTGTGCTGCCTGGGAGGGATCGTGTTGGGTCCTCCAGATTGCCCAAGCTGCAGCATCCCATAAAGGCCCGCAAGCTTTCAAGGCTTTTTTTTTTTCAGTTCCAGTGTTGCTGTTACGCAGATCTATGCCCTTAGATTGCTGCTGCTTTTTTTTTTTT